>OZ026600.1:6300447-6332947 GCA_964020085.1 Micromussa lordhowensis | reverse complement strand
GAGCAAAACACTTAAGCGCCTTTTAAAATTCGATAAAATAAAATCTTTTATAAGGTAATTTAGTCTTTTAGCTTTAATTTGATATATAACTTGCCTTTGTAGCGAAAATACTCGCGCGACTAGAATTTTTTTCCGTGGGCACCTCGTTTTCCTTTACCGAGACCTTAAGCGTCATGGCGTTTCTCACGAACTCGGCCTCAGTTGTAAAGGTCTTTATTGAATAGAAAACTTTGAAACTTTCATCATTACCTATATAAAGGGCTTACATGGAATCCAACTAATAGCTGAGAGTTCAGCAAAGTCTTAAGCTGAGAAATGACACGTTTTTAAACTTATACACTGAGCTGAGAAATGGACCAAAATTTTAACTGAAGATTCCAGCAAGCCATCCAAATCCTCTACATTATAAGCAGGAAATTACCTTTAAAACACTATCAGCGAGAAACATTTTTTTGGTACCTTATCGTAACTGATGTCATCTTAGTTGCATGTATATTCTCTTTTTGTGTAACGCAAACATCTGATTGTCTAACCATATCAAAGGTTTTGCTCCAGCTGCAGGCCTCGTTTGGAAACTGAGGCAAAGAGAAATTATGAAATAACCTGCCAAATTTGACTTAAATGCCGTTCGCAGATTGGTTGATTGACGTGTCGATCGATTCGTTCTTTGGGTGTGTTAAGTTTACCTTATAGAACAGCAATGGTGCATAAATAATAAATATTCCATCGAAGAACAAATTGACACGGTATTTCTGCGAAGCAGGAATGTTTCATTTTTTATTTACAGTTTTTCTGCTCCGTTGTCCGTGTGTTACAGGCCAGCGCGATCAAGTTCTGACCCAGGGTGATCATGGTTTAAAACGATCTAGTTTTCAACACGGGGTGTCGTTCGCAAATTTTGTAGCACACAAGTTTCAGCAGCTTCAAGGATCTCTCTTAGACTCTTCTTGTGAAGTAGCTCTGGATGATGAGTGCGCTTTTGCGTGTGTTGATAACGCGCCCTGTGTTTCGTTCAACGTTGCTTTGTCGCCAAACGAAAATGGTAAGCTTCGCTGCGAGCTGCTTAGAGAAGACATGTTCAGAAGTTCTGACAAACTGATCGCTTCGCAACACTTTCACCATTACAGCAAAAAGGTAAGTGACATTTGAAATCGAGCCTAACTAATATAACGTTTAGCCACTACTGCGCAGAGTTATCTTACCAGCAATGATAAGTATTATGGTGGATGTTCACTTTGTAAAGAAAAGGAGAGAAATGAAAGTGGCGAAAAAATAATTAAGCTTACGGTAGAAGTTGACAAAACGAGTTCTGCCTGCCCGGTCATGGTGTAATGATAAGAAGAACGAATTAAATGCAAGCCAGTTTTTCTTGGCGTTATCAAGTAGACATCGTTTTTTAGCAGAAAGATCAAGATCGTGTTCTCTCTCGAAAGAAAAATTAAAATTATTACCCTAAAGATTCCAATTCCTATAAACAGGTGATTCACGAGTCTACACTACAGGACCTTGAGTTAAACTTTCCGTTTTTACTTTAATTTCTAACAAATGTTATTAATAATCCAAAAGTTTCTAAAAGTGCGAGGCTTATTACAAATAATACAAATATGCGTGGTATTTAGATACTTTTATACCTTCCAATATAGATCATAGTACATTCTCTGATTTTCTCGAACCTGCTTGCTACATCGATGTTATAAATTTTTAGGAAGATTTTGTTTTTGTTTTCTGTAGTCATCTTGCTCAAGGAACCCCTGCAAAAATAACGGCAGCTGCATCCCAAATTACGAAGAGGATCAATATCATTGTGATTGTGTGCCAGGATATACAGGTTTTCATTGCACTAGAGGTGAACAAAACAAGTATAATGTTATTGTCTAGCTTTAAAGACTGTGTTTGGTTTTCACTGTCGTCTTAGTTAATTATTTAGCTCAGCCCTAACGATAATTAAAAAGCGTCATGAAACATAGATTAGTATTGTGTTCTAAATTCATCAATGATTCTCGAGTTTTGTATGACAGGACGGAAATCGCGTGCACTGTAAGTATCTCCCGTTGTCCCATACAAAACCTTAGGAAACTTTCCTAAGGCAGTTGTATGGGCTTTAATCAGAAGGAATGTGGTAGCGCTCCAGGTTGCTCATTATGCTGACCGCAAGGCGTCATAATCTCGCCGCTTTGTGACATAAATGTCCTTCAACAAAAAGTAAACCAGAACACTGTCAGACCTATACATGTCTTATTTTTCAGATAAAGGAATGTTACGCATCAATGACACGTCATCGCTTGTCAAACTTTGTTAATGCTTCCACTCACGTAATCGGCCCAATATTGATGTACTATTATGATCCACTGATGAGCAATAAGTGTAAATCAATCCGACAACATGAAGTGCCCTTCATAAACACGAGTGAAGCAACAAAAAGGTCGAGAGACCGATCAGAGAACGGCAAATGTACAAATGTCACGAACCGTAGGAGTCGTGTAGGCTAGTCACCTCATTTTACACTGATATGATTATTATGGACGTGCCCCGTCCTACATCGTGCGAGACATACCAGCACTTAACCGTACGTCAAGGAGCATAAAGCAAGAAACTCGCACTCAACATATAGCATCAACCCCATTTTAAAGGGGGTTTGCAAAAAGAACGTGTGCGTTTATAAGAAAAAAGCTCCACACTGTAGATCAGCCATCGAGTGCTTAGAAATCTAGAAAAAAAAATGCCCTCAAAGAAACACAAAATAACGAGGTCGAGCTTCAAACTAATAAGGATCGAAAAGTACATTGCGCCATTGGCTAGCTGTTATAGCCAACAGAAATCACGCATTTTCGATCCGCCACAAGGGTACACACCACCATATCTTTGAGCCAAGCCGCAGAATGTCTCACATTCTCACATATGTACGAGTTGCGCTAGCAACTTCAGACGTACATACCGGCAACTGATGAGATCCACATGGAAGATCGAAACCATGGTCTTGCGTGAACTAAGCCGAACAATGGCATATAGAACACGCAACACAGTCAACAGACTTGCGCGTAAACAGCTACATTTGAATCGTGTGGTGTGAGAACGAACAAAAGGAGGAATAAACCTAAACATCGAGCGCGAGAAACATAAGCTCGATCAGATATATGCAAGAAACATAAGAACGACTCTAGACAAACGTATAGCTTTCTCGAAGTAAAGCTACGGCGCCTCCGAAGAAATCCGTGATAAGAATCTACATACTGTACTTGCATGCAGTTTTAATCAAACAGCCGGGCCCGGCGTCACACTATATGATGCAAGTAAGCAACATGTTCACGGTAAATGTCATATTTTGTCCCTCGAGAGCATATTCTTTGAGACATATCCTGCATTAGAGATGAGCCCAAGCAATGTATAAACACATGGCAAATTACAGAGGTGTCAAACTCTTCAAAGCGACATGCCGATAATAGCGGAAACTATGCAGACCAATGACCTCTAAATTTTCAGTCAAACGGCTCAGTTCTACTAAAAATTCCCCTCTATAACACAACATGAAGTGCCCTTCATAAACACGAGTGAAGCAGCAAAAAGGTCGAGAGACCGATCAGAGAACGGCAAATGTACAAATGTCACGAACCGTAGGAGTCGTGTAGCCGGGCTAGTTACCTCATTTTACACTGAAAATAACTCTAAGCCGTTGCCTAGGCAATACTCCATTTTATTGTAATTAGTCCCTTTTTTACATTATTTTTCACTCCTTTTTCACACCTCTTTTTATATTACACTCTTATAAGAATTTTTTCGCACCCCTTTTCGTATATATTCCGTCCATGTTCTTACATTTTTTCATTCGTTAAAGGCTATAGACTGATAGCCGAAAGCTTATGTTTGTTTTTAACCGTTTTTAACAAGAGAACGCTTTTACATTTTATTATTATTTACGTCGAAATGTTTGAGGTGGGATATACAGTTCTGATGAACAAAATATTAAGCTGCGTGATTATTACTTTTGCGTTACATCAAACTGTTTGAGGTGTGCCACCTACCAGCGTGATGAACAAAACATTAAGCTGTGTGATTATTTTTTTTCGCATTACATCACACTGTTTGAGGTGTGCCACCCACCAGTGTGATGAACAAAACATTAAGCTGTGTGATTATTTTTTTTCGCATTACATCAAACTGTTTGAGGTGTGCCACCCGCCAGTGTGATGAACAAAACATTAAGCCGCGTGAACATTTTTTTTTCGCATTACATCGAACTTTTGAGGTGTGCCACCCGCCAGTTCTGATGAACAAAATATTAAGCTGTATGATTATTTTATCGAGTTACATCAAACTGTTTGAGGTGTGCCACCCGCCAGTGTGATGAACAAAACATTAAGCCGCGTGAACATTTTTTTTCGCATTACATCAAGCTGTTTGAGGTGTGCCACCCGCCAGTTCTGATGAACAAAATATTAAGCTGTATGATTATTTTTTCGAGTTACATCAAACTGTTTGAGGTGTGCCACCCGCCAGTTCTGATGAACAAAATATTAAGCTGTATGATTATTTTTTCGTGTTACATCAAACTGTTTGAGGTGTGCCACCCGCCAGTTCTGATGAACAAAACATTAAGCTGCGTGAACATTTTTTTCGCGTTACATCAAACTGTTTAAGGTGGGAAACTCGCCAATTGTGAGGAATTAACAAAATATTTAGCTGCGTTATTATTTGTTTCGCAATTACTTCCTAATTGTTTGAGGTGGGTCACCAGCCAGTTCTGATGAACAAAAACATTAGCTGCGTGATTATTTCTTTTGCGTCACGTTAAACTGTTTGAGGTGGTTCACCCGCTAGTCCCAGTGGCGAACAAAACATTCAACTACCTATCTTGCAGATTCGGTGAAACCTCAGAGCAAATCCGACCTCTCGTTCCACCAGCTGGCGGTGAAATTACGATCCGTTGACCTTTTTGTCATCCACCTTGGTTGGCAGTTCCACTGGACACTGCATTTGTAAACGTCCTCGAATAATTATTAACATGCAAACGCACTATCTTCCGACAATGAGTTCTTTTCTAGCTGTTGGAAAGCAAAACGGCCAGCAAAGCATCTGACGAAGCCTCAATTTCAAATTATTTATTCAAAGTAGGTCTTACCGTCACAACTGTCTCCATCGGCCAGCCGAAGTGAACTTCTTCAGATCAAAATTCATCGGGGAAACTCGACACAACTAAACGTGTCTTGAAGAGCTAACCTGGGCGTTCTCTACAAATACTACTACTTAGGACATACCGGTATTTGTCTGGTGCAAGTAAGGATACATCGCCGTTGATGGCGCGAGTGAAGAGCGCGAAACCTTTCATATTTGGCGCCATTGCAATCCTGTTTTTAACCACATTAGGCCTCGCGACGAGATGTTTTTTTTTAAGGCGGGGGTAAAGGTGAATTTAAGTGAAATTTTGGTAAGTTTAAAGAGAGGTTGAAAGGGAAAAAAAGGGTTATGGAACACCACCAGACAGTTGCCCGACCGCACAATGGCACCCCAGGTTGTTGGGCAACTGTTTGGAGTGTATGTACCAATTTTTAATTTCAAACTCTAATTTTAAAACAACAACAAATCTTCAAAATTTCCTATTTCCATCAATTTTACTAATCCTTTGAGAAAAACTATTTCTCTCTAAATATACCTAAAAATCACCAAAAAATTTACAAAACAACCCAAAACATAGATATGTGAGATGAGCATAGAGATTCTTGATTGCTTGGAACGTAAACGAGATATTTGCATTAAAAACATAATACCCAGCCAAAATACGGCTTTCGGGTTTACCCCCGCCTTAAAGGCCGGTACACACGAGGGAGCTTGCTCCCGCAGCACGCTCCTGCAACACTCTCCCGGGGCAAAGCTCCCTCGTCTGCACCAACGATTTCTAGCGAAAAAATATGTTGCGCAACAAAACTTTTGCTCCCGAGTTTTGCTCCCTCATATCAAACTGGTTTGATATGAGGGAGCAAGCTCCAGGGGCAAAACTGTTGCACGATTCTGTTTCAGGAGCAAGCTCCCTCGTGTGTACTGAAATATGCTTTGCGGGAGCGTGTTTCAGGGGCAAGCTCCCTCGTGTATACTGAAATTTGCTTTGCGGGAGCGTGTTTCAGGAGCAAGCTTCTTCGTGTGTACTGGTTGGAGTACTTACCCGGGAGCGAGTTTCGGGAGCGTGTTTCAGGAGCAAGCTCCCTCGTGTGTACCGGCCTTAAGCGTACGTTTGACACAGATCTGATAACAACATATGCCAGATGTCTCAGAGGGAGAGAGATGACAGCCGACCAACGCTTTAATTGACAGCGCACGCCATTGCTAACCGCAGACAAATCTTTCTGCGTGAAGTGATACTTCCAGTTTTCGCCGCTTGCGTCCCCTCATAATGAGTGGATAAAATAAATGAAAAGTTAAAGTTACCGGATACCTTCAAGGGTGTTTCCAGTCGAACGGATTAAGCGACTCGCGATTTTATCGTAGACACTCTGATTTAGAAGCCCCATGTCCAATTATAGATCTGCTATTCAAAAGGTTTGGAAGATTTAAATCATATTTGTTAATTTTGATCTCAACATGACTTTTTTTTTTATTTTGGGGAATATATTCAGTTTTCGTCAAGATCAAAACCCCAAACGCTGAAAAAATGGCTTTTCTGGTTTTCATTTGTTCGACTACATTCAAAAGCTAAAGAACATTTTTCAAAACTGCTGTAAAGTGTTACAGAGTGACCGCACAACGAAATAATTTTTAGAATTGACTAATTCCGCAACGTGCTTTTGTTGGAACAAAATTTCAAAGTGTCGACCCCATCTGCCGCAAAAATGAGAGTTTTGAGAAAACCTAAATTAGCTGCCAATCAAGAAAAACTTTTACTTCCGGTAGAAAACGCAATTTCCATTTGCTCGGTTATTTTACTTACTTGTTTAAAATTGTCTTTTTTCATAATTCAAAGTATCTTTACTGATAGAACAAAAATGAAAATGTTCAGTCTGAAGGTGCATGGAAAACGTTATACCAATCACGTCTGGCTCCATAGAAAGCAATCAGTTTTCTCGATAGCAAATATCCCTACTACTACTTCGATCAAGAACTAGTAGTTCTGACAACCCCTTTAATGACGCAGTACAATGAAGAATAAGGCATCACCGGGGGCTTCACCTTGAGCCTTTTGACGAAGATCCTACATGCCTTTACATAAGCTTCAATTGTTCCATTGGATTTGGATGACAAGGTGAACTTGTTACGTTCTGAAACTGTCAGCTCTCTCAGTTTTGCGCAGAAGTCTTGAATTAAGCACAGGCAAACTGATGGCCAATATCAGATACTACAGTCTCGGGAATGCCCTGACGCTCAAACTGAGACCCCTGGGCTTAAATTTTAGGCTGTGAGCTTGTACAATTTAGATGCCTGACTTCATGGAAATCACTGATATACCCAACAATGGAGTTGAATTAGGTTCACTGCAATCTTTCTCCAAGGTCTGTCTGGTACACTCTGAGGCAGCATCGGCTCTTGACCTTTTTCTTTTTGGTCAGTTAGCGCAGCAGATGACACACTTGCTTACACAGCCCCTGAATTCTTCATTCATACTTGGCCAGTATGCGTTATGACAGGCTCTGCGTAAGTAGCCCTGAATACCCATGTGCCGACTTTGAATACGCTATGATATCAACGCTTTGAGGGAAACAATGTTCCGTTACTCTTGGTTATTCTTGATATAATAATCCCATCACAAATGTGAAAGCTAGGAAAACAACTATCGTTTCACAGGAAACGCTCTTCCGGCCAACCTTGGTTGACAACTTAACTCCAACACAGTGTCGCTAGCAGTGGTGGCTTTGATGGCTTGAAGGCGTTGTGGCCAGACAGACAGTTCCTCTGTCACTTCAACAATTTGAATTTCTTGGTTGCCCTTTAATGTATTATCGGCTAAGTGCTTTTAACAATGTGCATTTCGACACCACCATTTCGAACACGTGCAGATTAAAGCAGCATTCATGGAGGCCGCTTTGGCGCAGAAAACAGTTCCTGTGTTGGACATGAACATCTCGTGCATAGATGGATTTATAGAAAAAAAAAACAAAACAAGAAAAAAGACAAAAAAAGTAAACAAAAACAGAGCAAAAAAATAAAAACTCCTTCTCTATTTGAATATAGTTGTGTTCGGTTCTGTAGGTGCTTTTAAGCTCTCATGGTAAAAGATATTTACTTTTGCAAGTTGGTCTGACCACAAACTTTTATACCCATGGCCGCTTATTTGCGCTAGAACTTTTAATGAAGATAAAATAGAGGGGTTGTAGATAGACTACTTTAAGTTTATGCGATTACACGAATGACAAAATATTGTCCTTACATTTATTGAGCTTGATTACAATCTAAGATCATTTTACCACTGTCATCTTTGTAACTATTAGGGTGTTCAGATCCCTTGGGAATGGAAAAATACCAAATAGCAGCAACCCAGATTTCAGCGTCATCTCAATTTAATGTATATCATCATGCCCCAAGCCACGGAAGACTGCACTACAAGGGTTTTGGCGGCGGATGGGTTGCAGGTGCGAATGATCTCAATCAGTGGTTTCAAATCGATCTTCGTGTTGAGGCAAATGTCACTTTTGTGGCAACGCAAGGGAGGCACCTGGATCCCAACCAACGGGTGACACAGTACATGTTACAATACAGCAAGGATGGAATTTCGTTTCAGGTTTATAAGCAGCATGGAGAAAACTCAGACAAGGTGAGAAGAGTTTTTGGAAGCAGATCATAATCTCTGGGTTTTTGTTATGTAATTAAGCAAATCAAGAAAAACAGACGAGAAACTAATCAACCGAACCCGGGTAAACGGGACACGGGAGGAGTCCAGAAACATTTCCAGCAATACCCCTTAAAAGAAATTAAATAGTTACACTGTATACGACGAAAGAACCTGAATGAAAATCATGCTCTCTTCGCGATTCGTCCCCGTTACCCCAATTTGCTATGGGTTTCGGACAAAGCAACAATGTTCATTGTGTCTTCAAACATCACAATTATACGGACTTGTATGGTTAAAACACGCACAAACCACACCTCCAGAGGAACGAGTATGAGTGATTTCAATTCCATCCTTCAATGAAATAAAACTAAATTCCCTTTTGCGCCAACCGAGAAATAAATACTCCCGCTGATTGTGCGAGTCATTGAGGACATTTTCAGATTAAAATTTTGAAAACAAGGCAAACAACGAAACAACGAAACAAGAAAAGAGGGAGAGGAATCGGCACAGAAATTTAATTTATTCAGTACACAGTCTTTGTAAAGTCCTCATTTTACATCAATGATTATCGTTCTATAATTATATGAGACGGTTTCTGTCCTAGAATAGTTAAGAAACATCACGAAGCCACGAAGCACAAGAAAAGGCGTAAGAGCGGATGTTAGGTTCAATCTTTTGTATCGGGCACTCCCCAAAGGGATTTTCTATATACCTAAAAACCAAGTCACTGTTGGAATATTTCACGATACACTACTCCCTGCACATTGCTCCACTAACTTTGAAATGTGGACCAATTAAGCAACGGGAGAAACAACGATGTACTGGCGTCACATGACTGTTAACTGAAAGGTATTCAAGTCGCGCCACTTTCCTATTTATTTAAATCAAAAGAGATTTTTCAAAATGGAAAATCATACTGTGTCGTCAAACCGTAAATTTGTTGTTTTAAACACACTGTCGTCAGCTAGCTAGCATCTTGTTCCTCGTTCCAATCAGCTTCATTTGCTTCATCTTGGTTAGTTAACTAGAAAAATGACTTTTATCGTGTGGTTTCGGTAGGGAATTCACAGAACGGCTTTGACTGCTGCTCTAACGGTTTGCGTAGCTTATGTTTGCAAGTCAATACGAAATCCTTACTAGAAGGTATCGCATAATTAGAAAGTATAATTTACGTTTACATTAATTATCATTAGGTGTTTGTTGGAAACAGTGATCAAGACACCGTGGTAAAGCATGCTTTGATTCCTCCAATCGAAGCGCGATACATCAGACTGATACCCACAGCATGGCACAGTCGAATCGCCATGAGGATGGAACTCTATGGCTGTTTTGGTAAGTAGCCTCGCTTTAATCCCCAACAAAGACTAATTCCTAAATTCTGCACCCATCCTAGGATGACAGTTCTAAAATGCATGTGTCAGGCTCAGTTAATATGAACTTTGTCTGAGCGTATGTTTCAACCATGGCCTCCCATGTTCAAATCTGCTGTACTTCTCACTCTAGGAGGCTCCTTCGTAATTGGGTGTACAACTTGACATTGAATGTGCAACATAATACTGGCTGTGCAACACAACACCGTGAGAGGTGCGGTGGCGTCCTGGTCAGCGGGCTGAACTCTGGATCGAGCAGTCTAGGCACGAGTCTTGGTGGGGCTCATTACAGAGTGTACCACTGTTGAATCTAATTTCTTATCCCATAACTTGGGTAAAAGCATTCTATATGACTATCATATATCATTTATTTTGCTGTTTAGAGTGTCAGGTTCCTTTGGGAATGGAAAACGTTAAGATAACGCCCGCACAGATATCAGCGTCCTCCCAATATGGTGATCATACCCCAAACTACGGAAGACTGCACTACAGATTTCATAGCCGCGGATGGGCTGCGGGAGTGAGTGATCTACATCAGTGGTTTCAAATCGATTTTGGAATTGTGACAACTGTCAGTTATGTGGCAACCCAAGGAAGACACAATAGCAACCAGTGGGTGACCCGGTACAAGTTACAGTACAGCAACGATGGAAATTCATTTCAGGTTTTTAAACAGCAAGGAGAGAACTCAGACAAGGTTAGAAGATATACTTACATGTAGCAAGACGAAAACACATGCGGGAAATCAGCTGGTCTGGGACACAACCAGATATACTGACTATAAACATTACGAAAAGGCTTTCTTGGTTAAACAACAAATAACCATCGCTGGCACTTTCCCAGGTTGTTTCTTTTTGTAGTACATTTTCACCCGTGGAAGTGTAAATCAATTCCAAGCAAAAACAGTAAGTTGAAGGGGGTACAAGCACTTGGAACATAATTAATGGTTCATGAATTACTTTGTACATTTAAGTATTGGATTTAAGTATTTAACGCAGAAGGTTCGGTAAACTGAAAAATGTGTTAGGGGAGTCTGAAACGCCTTTGACAATCTTCGCAAATAAAGAAATATGGAGCAGAATCTTCTCCCGAGTCGAAAGCACTACCTAACTTATTTGTATATACGTGTTCCTGCAGGTGTTTGCTGGAAACAGCGATGCTTACACCGTGGTAAAACATCACTTAATTCCGCCAATCAAAGCGCGATATGTTAGACTGACACCCACGGCATGGAACAACCACATCTCCATGAGGATGGAACTCTACGGCTGTCTGGGTAACTGACCCTTTCATTACAACCCTTAATCTTAACAATGACTAATGTTCACTTGCTTGAACCTTCACCCCAAAAGTAATGGCTTAAAGATTAGTACAGCTGTGTATACGAGGTGTGCGAGACTGGTCACGAAAAGTCTTAAATCAAAGTGCAGATCAACTGAGATCTCGTTGAAATTTTATGAAGCGATTAGAACCAAAAATGTTTAATCTTTAATACACAAAAAATGGCTCTGATACTGGGCTAAAAATGTTGAAACCAGATGTTTTGTTGCAAATACTAAAAAGACATTTCGATCAAAGAACTTCGGTCTTTATCGGTTGTGAATGAAAACAAGGGTAACAATACGTCATATAAAATAGGTCCAAATTATGCAAATGTGCCAATTCTGGCTACAACTTTACTTTTTTTGGTGTTTAAACTTTGTTTCGTTTCACACTGACATAATACTAACTAGAAGAATTCCTTTTTAGAATCCTCAGTGAAGGAGAATAGAATTACATTCGCTACATTCACGATCTCTATTTTGTGAGCTGCAGATCAAGACAATTTTGGATGTTTTATCATCAGTCGAGCTTGTCCAAGTTCGCAAAGCCTGAACAGTTAGACGTCACCTTGCCGAGCGCGGTTGCATAGCTACAAAGATTTTGCCGTGTTGCACGCACTTCCTACGACCAAATGCAGAAATAAGTGGATAACAGACTCGAAAAATGCGAAATATAATCTAAGAAATGAGTCGATAGAAGACGCATTAAAAGAAAATCTAAAGACAAAAGTGATAAAAGTCAATAACTGGAGGTCTCGTTAAGTATTATCAGTCAGGCTGCGGCTTATATAGCACTTATCAAGCCTCGCCTCCAGGGAGACCATGGTTATACTTGCGTTATTCCAGATATCTCATGAAACGACTTATTCACTAATTGTTTAACATATACCGGATGTCTCTTTTTTATATCGTAGACGAAATGCAAGCTCTTGGTATGGAAAGCGGTTCTATTGCAGACTCGCAAATAACTGCTTCTTCAGAATGGAACGAAAACCACAGCCCCAAGACTGCGAGATTGCACACTAGAGCGACCGGTGCTAATTTGAGGGACGCCTGGGCAAGTTTGACGAATGATTTGAACCAATGGCTTCAAGTTGATCTTGGTAAAATCACGGCTGTGACACACGTGGCTACACAGGGAAGGAATTTCTACCCTAGTGCACAGATGGTAACGAAGTACAAGTTGCAGTTTAGCGACAATGGAGCATCATTCTTGTTTTACAAGAGACAAGGAGAATCTTCAGACGCGGTAAAAAGAAATATTTTTACAACATATTCTCTCACGTCAGATATGTTATTTGTCGGCGTGGAGGTCTGTACAGTGAAAAACTGTGACCTCGGTCACAGATTTACCATAAGCCGCTAAATAGTTCATTTAGTTTTTAGTGTATCTCTATCGCTATTATCTCTATCTATTTTCTCTCTATTTTTGTTTTTTAGCTTTTCGATGGCAATACCGATCGCGACACAGTTGTCTATCACCATCTAAATCCACCAATCACGGCACGTTTCTTACGAATAAAGCCAACAGAATGGCAAGATCGATCATATCGCTATGAGGATAGAGCTCTACACGTATCGAGGTACTTTAGTTAATTGATCAAGTTATTTATTCATCAGCTTTTCATTGTCAGGATGATTTCTTAACCTTCATGCCAAATAGGTGTGTAACACATTTCGCGTTTGACATGACATGTAGAAAAGAAGAATAATGTTTAACACATCTATTTGCCATAAACATTAAAGGAATCATGGTATTTTACGGTGCATTAAAATACATTGTATTAGAACGTACGCGCTTAGCTATAGGACTTGGCAGCGAATTAAAATTCACTCGTTTTGCTTTTGACCCACGTCAGTTGTTTGTTTGAAGTCGCTTTGCTTCACTTGAAATGTTTTCCGGAAATTGTCAGACACACAGACCTGGAAACATAGTAATTACTCCATTGACCACAAATCGAAAAGCGGAAAACTCTTTCCGTAACGAAAAGTTATGTCCTCGATGTTTGTTAGTAAAAGTTATTTATGATGTCAGTATACATGTATACACCTGAGTGCTGTCATTTAGGAATGCCTTTTTTAAGAACGAAAAAGACACAGTTAAGCGGTAAGACTTGGCTAGAGCGAAAATAGCCCAGCCCCCATGGAAGCATTTATAAGTCTTGTTGAGACAGAATGTTATTTTAATCTCTTTTTTTTGCAGATGCGTAGCTACCTGCAATTAGAAGGGCATGATACTTAGAGAGCAGCGTGCAAGGACACTGAGCAATAAACATTAGCTAAGTACTTGATGGGACTATCTTGCTAATTGCATGTCCCGTTGCTAGTGAGGTGATGCCTATTCATTACTAAACATGCTATAGTTATGTTCGTAGAAACTGTGTAAAGTCCATCATTATCATATTAATCCGCACACTATAATTTTAATAACACCAAAATGAGTCTTGTGACTGCCAATTTATAATTATATTGAGATTGGTATGTTAAGGACGTTGGAGCCTAAAATTTTCCTATGCACAGATTTTGTTACCTTTCTGTCAAAAATTAAAGAAAGGAGGGGTCACCGTGCACGTTATCGAAATAAAGGCACTTTGAAGACCACGTGTTTTTAGAAGGTTTGTTATTTTAAAACGATCTTAACGTATCACTATCAGCAATAAAAGAAGCTACATTAATGAAATTGAGATCAGGTAATGTCCTTTTTTGAGGTACAGTAGGCAATGAAAAAAAAAATTAGCCTCTCCCAGTCCACACTCGAGGACTTAACGTATCACTATCAGCAATAAAAGAAGCTACTAAAATGAAATTGAGATCAGGTAATGTCCTTTATTGAGGTACAGTAGGCAATGAAAAAAAATATATTAGCCTCTCCCAGTCCACACTCGAGGAAAACGTCGGTCACACGAGATCATAAAAGGCGAAATAGTTATAACTTCTCGCGAAAAGATGTTTTCTATTATTATTATTATTATTATTATTATTATTATTATTATTATTATTATTATTATTATGTGATGTATACGAAATAGTAATAAATTATTATTATTATTGTTAATATTCAGTTATTGGGAGATGCGGTGGCCTCATGATTAGTGCCCCCGTCTTCGGATTGAGCTCTGTCCTGGTTGGAGCCCTGGCCGGGGACATTGCGTTGTGTTCTTGCGCAAGACACTTTACTATGACAGTGCCTCTCTCCAAACGGGTGTATGAATGGGTACCGGCAAACTTAATGATGGACGTAACCCTGCGTTGGACTTTTACCATCCAGGCGGGAATAGGAATACGCCTTGTAGCTTCATGCTACGGGAACTGGGATAAGCTCTGGCCTGATAGGCCACTTAATTGGCTTGTATGCAGACTATACCCACCTTCCTTACATCAATATTATTGTTATCAAAGCTAGCGGAGAAAATCAGTAAAGGAAGTGATCTATGAAAAGAAAAGAGGGCCATTTAAGATAGCAAAATTGCAAGCGCACCCGATGCCAAGCCCTATTCTTGCATTTTTTCCCTTAACGTCCACACCTGAGAGAGGGTGTAACGCGTGATGTTGCGACATGAATTACGTGAGCAGTGAGAATGCGCAGTAACGCGATGGGTGCGATTGTCTTTAAATTGCAGCTTTTTTCAAGTTCAAACAAATTTACGGAAAGGGGTCAAGAGTCACATTTCTCTCGTTTGGCGACCTCAAATACAAAGTCAACATCAAAATTCCTTTTACGCTTTATTACGGCTTCATTACTGCCATTCTGTTGGAATGGCAGTAATGAATCAAAAAAACTGTTCTCCAACTGTAATTTCAACCTTTGTTCCGCTCCAGGACCTATCAACAAGAACCGCTAATTATTTTCTTCTTAACAAAGCAGTAAGTCCGCCTACATGAGTCAATCTAAAATTATGATTTTACCCAAAGAATATTTACAAAGTGTATACATTTCCATACCTCATAACCAAAGATTAGAAATTAATTGCCTTTCAGTACAACGTTAATCACCATATTTACCAACTAAATGAAACCTTTTTCGAGCTTTCTTTTTTTTAAAAAGGGAAAAACAAGCAAACAACCACCTGCTCTTCAACAGTACTGGATCCATCGCTTTTTGCCAAATTTTTTTCCCAGCTGGTGGCTCCTAAGATGCAAACAACTTATTACTTTGACGGAATGTGCCACCCTCTTCGGATATCATAACGACATCAAAAACAGGCAAACATTTAGGGTGCGTTCCATTGGGGTGATCTGGATCAGGATCAGTGATCCAAGATCTGTCTGGATCATGGTGCATCAAAGGAACCGATGAATCCACTCTGGTCATGGATTCGTCGGTTTCTTTGATGCACCATGATCTAGACAGATCTTGCATCACTGATCCTGATCCAGATCACCCCCAAAGGAACGCGCCCTAAATGTCACTCTCCTTCGCGTTTTCTCTACAGGTTCATGCGACGGAAAGCTATGTTTTGGAAGCTTTCTCCATTGCTTAGAGATTTTAAAACAAAGTTATGCAGCTAAAAACAAATCACGTCAGCTTTTGTCTATATACGGTAATCTGTTGCAATTCCTTGTTTTACGTTTTTTTCCCGACAATTCCTCGTTATCTTTTTAAAATTTCTGGTGCCGTGATATATTTGTTATGACCCTTTTTTCTGTTTTTCCTTTTCATTGGTTCTCGGTTCGTGTTGTAAAAATATAGATGTAATCAAATAAGTTTCAAATTCTTTATTTAGCCTGGTCATGCTTTTATTGGTGAAGTAAATTTAAGGAAGCTTAATTAAAAACAAAAGTAAAATAATTGTATTGCAAGTAATGTACATGAACCCACCTGTAGTTGTGAGTATTGTAAAAGTAACGTGAATGCAATTTGGAGCTGATATAAGCACGAGTAAATTATTTAAAGGCTAAGAAAATTGCATAAGCCCCTAGTATCTGTAGTCTTAAATTTTTAGTGCCGAGCTGGGCCAGCTCGACATTTTTTGTCAACGGTGTGAAACAATCGTGTTGGATGTTTGGTAGAACATGATCTCTCGTGTATGATGTATTGCATCTAACACAAAAGGACAAAATGTTCTTACCGAGCAGAGTATTAACATAACTAATAAATATTTAAAGCCCGTTTCACGAATGGTCGTCCTACAGAAATGTAAAGGACAGTCGGCAATGCCGGCGTTTGAGCGCGATGGGAGAGAAAAAAGAACATGTCTGACAACATTTTCGTCCATCTTTGCGCTGAGACACATCAAGCTTCGATCAACCAGCGTCAATCTTACACTACCTGATCGCTAACACCTATTACTTTGCAACCTTTCGCGAAACAGCTGTAAACAAGAACACATGACCTGCAGCATCCATATGTAATGTTCGCGTGTCAACTTATCTTTATATTGTATAATTAAGTTTAGTGTTTTGCTGACCACGTGATGATCCAAATATACAGATTTATACAAGTTTAATGTCAAAATGCTTAGCTATGGTAATGAGCTGAAACAGGCTAGACTTTCTTAAGTGTCAACGGCTGCAGCAGCTCACCAGCTACTTTACGTGGGTTAAACTTAACATAAAAAAAAATAAAAATCTATTTGAGGAAATCAATTCTGAGTCAGTTTATTGTGACAGAAACTAAGTAAAAATTGTCTTGGTATAAAGGTTCTTTCGTAAGTTTAGCGTCATGAAATTTTTCATAAACTGCGCTTCAATTTTATAGGTGACCACTTCTGCGTTTTTTTTTTTTTGGAAAATGAGCAAAAACTGTAAACATTTCATCATTATCCATATAAAGGGCCTAGACGGAGTTTTAACTGATAGTTGAGAAGTTGACTGAAGTCTTAAAATTACTTTCAGCTAAAAAGACACGTTTCTAGATTGAAAGCTGTTCAGGAATCATCGAAACTTTGACTGATCGATAATTGCAAGCCAACCAAATCCTCCTACATAATGAGCACAACATTACATGGCCGCTGGCTGCCTTAGGGAAGCAAATTTCATCTTCCCTTGCGCCACTTCTAAGAGATACTATCAGCGCGAAATAAACTTTTCAATCTGCAAGCTGCCGTCAAAGTTGTAAAGTAATCGAATTACATTGCAGGTGGCGTTAGAAATCGTATTGCAATCTACGTAGTTTTTAAACTAAAAACACTACTAACACTTAAAGGTGTCAGTATTGTAAGCAACTTGAGTTATCGTTTTGAACTGTAAGTAGTGTAAGCATTAGTATTGTACATGTAGTAGCGTAAGTGATCGCATTGTATCGTAAGTAGTGTGTGTACTGTATTGTAAGTGATATAAGTAGAGTAAGTCTTTAAAATGTTGTAAGTAGCGGAATTAATCATATTGAATAAGAAGTGTTGTAAGTAGTGTAAGTACATTTATTATATGGCTAGCTTCGTAAGCGGGCAAGATGAATCAAATCCTGCGCTGTGATTGGCTACCCGAGTGGGCAAGATGAAGCTATCTTGCCCGCTCGGGACTACCCGCGTTGTCCCGCAACACAAAATTTCCCCGAAAGCCATACAATAAATCCTTTATTGACCAAGCTTGTTAGGACAAGATGTCTTGATATTGGCCTCTTTCTTTTTTTGCAAAAAAAGAACTCGGCCAATATCCAGCCATCTTGACCTCACACTTGGTCAATAACCCATATGTATTAACCTTGTAAGAAGTGTAAGTAACTGAATAAGTATTGTAGCCAGTGTGTGAAGAAATAATTTAAAAAATATGCAAGCTGTCGTGTAATATTCTGTATTTGTTTAACGCGAAAAAAAAGGTTTAATTTGGATGAACATGATTGTCACACGAAAACTCATTTCCATATCAAACCTTTTACACCAGGCCTTGTTTGGAAAATGAAGGCAAATTAAAAACCCTTAACTGATCTTCCAAATTTGACTTAAATGCCGCGGATTGTTTGATTGACGTGTCGATCGATTCGTTCTTTCAGTGTTTTGAGTTTACCTTATAGAAAACAATGGTGCATATTATATATTCAACCGAGGAACATATTTCGCTTTGACAAGATATTTCTGCTAAACAGGAATGTTTAATTTTCTATTTACAATTTTTCTGGTCCGTTTTCCGTGTGTTACAGGCCAGGAAGAACGTTGGATTCAAGGTGATAACGGCTTAAAGCGATCTAGTTTTCAACACGGGGTGTCGTACGCAAATTTTGTAGCTCACAAGTTCCAGCATCTTCAAGGATCTCTCTTAGATTCTTCTTGTGAAGTAGTGGAAGCTATGGACTGTGCTTTCGCCTGTGTTGCTAATGCGCTCTGTGTTTCGTTCAACGTTGCTTTGTCGCCAAACGAACATGGAATGCTTCGCTGCGAGCTGCTAAGTGAAGACAAGTTTAGAAGTCCTGACAAACTGGCCGTTTCGCAGCAGTTTCACCATTACAGCATAAAGGTAATATTGATTACTTGAAATCCAGCTTAACATAATTTAGTCACTATTGCGAGGATTTGTTTTACTAACAATGATATGTATTTACGGTGATGTTCTCCTTGTAAAGCAAAGGACAAAACGGAAAGTAGAAGAATAAAATAATTGATTTTACGGTTTGTGTTTTAGAATGGTCCGACGCGGGAGGCATTTTGGAAAAAAACTAGATTTAATAGTATACATCGTGTTTTAACGTTTACAGAACAACATAGAACAAAATAAAATTGCTTCGGGATACCGAAAACTAATACACAATGAACTGCATTCGATTGAATTTAAATGGTGTGAAGTTAAGCGATTAGCGCCGTGTACAATTGCTAAAGATAGAATACTTCACCAGTGACCCCCCACATGATTTCGACAAGAATTACAGTCCGGCACAAGATTTTGGATGAGCGAGTTGTACTTTAGACCAGAATGTAGGGTGAATAAGGAAAGCGTTAGAAAGCAAACACTGCTGCCTGCCTAAATGTTAAAAATTGCGCGAGGATCTTGCCAAGTCACATTGGGTCCTGTGACTGAGTCTTACATATCTCGGCAAAGCCTTCAGGAATTAAAATCCGAGAATTTTTAGCTCGGTGGGCCGCGACTGGCCAATCAGATACCTCACACAGAAACATATCACGAATAACATCTTGTCTTGAAGAGGTGACTCAATTTGCCAGAAAGCAGTCTCAAATTTGCTACCCGAGCCTTCCACTCTGACAAATGCACAGCAGAATTTTGTGTACTAAGCAGTTTGGAGGACCTAGTTTTTTTAAAATAGAGCCATTTAAGCGGCCTCATAGCAAAAGTTGGACTGCAGCGCGGGTTAAAATTATATGCGAACACAGAGCGGGCCAGTTTCATTATAACAAGGCGGCGAATTGGATAAGAATTACGGAATTTCGTTTTATCATGTTTTATTATCATTATTCCAAGAAACATGTTTAGTGTTTTTTTTTTCTAACATTTTGAGCAAGAGAGGGCATCGAATTGCGACATTAATCGCTGAGTATCGCGCTGAAGTGATCACGGACCCCGTCGTTTCATAGGTCGCTCTCAAAGAAATAACACATGGAATGGTTTGTTTGCCTGATGTCATTTCCGCTATTGTAAACACAAATTCCCAACGGCGTTATGAGGTAAACAGTGTTTTTGAGACTTAGTAGAACGAAGAAGATTTTTGACTGAAGAAAGGAAAAAAATAAAATTACCACATTGAAGATATCGATTCTTAGAAACAGGTGATACTTGATTCTATACCACATAAACCTCGGTCTTTTGCAAAATCTCCTAATCCTAAATCGTAAATCTCCTAATTAATATTTAACTAAACGCAAAACTGCCTCGTAAAGTTAAAAAAGTTGGACGCTTATCTAAACGAATATAATTACGTGTTGTGTTTAATTCCAGGAGACCTTAATATATCAGTACAATTTTATACTCTTATTTACTTGTTCATACTACAACAATGCAATATGTTATAACGAATATTTTTTTACTGCAGACGCCTTGCTCGAAGATTCCATGTAAAAATAACGGCAGCTGCATCCCAGATTACGAAGAGGATAAATACCATTGTGTTTGTGCGCCGGGCTTTCTAGGTTTTAATTGCACGAGAGGTGAATAAGACAAGTATATTCATTTACAGTCGTGTTGTGGCTGTCTCAGTGATCGATTTTAAGGGATGTGGTATTTTTTATAGTTTGTGTTTATTGTTTTCTTTGTTAATTATTTAGCTTGGTCCTAAATACATTCAAAAACTGCCATGAAAGAAAGAATAGTTTTGTTTTCCAAAATTAATCAATGATTTTCGACATAAAGAAGTTTTACAGTGTACAATATGATGTCTGACTTTATGGAGAACAACAGTTTTCTCGAAAGCAAATACGCTTACTGTGCAGCTTTTTTGCTCTCGTGGTAAACACATCTGACTGCCGGGGGAAAGACTCCTTCTTCAAACTAATAGGCTAATGGGGATTTCTCGCTGGTAGGGGTCGCATTTTCGCGACTGGATTAAAAATAATAGGATAGCATTTTCAACAGAGTTTCTAGAATGGGGTCGAACATTTTTGGATTTGGGGGTGATTTAAAAGTGGAAAGATTCGTGGTGAATTAGTTGTTACCGTTCTAAATGGAGTTTAGGATTAACTAGTTTTAATAGGCTTTATAAGGTAGGAAAATCAAAGGAAAGTGACTAAATTGGGATCGCTGAAATTACATTTGCCCAGAAGCAGGGGGGGGGGGGGGGATAGAAAAAAGCCTGGGACCGAGAAACGATGTGCTCACAACTTGCAAAGCGCTCATCTTGGTCAGCGGCGTATTTTGAGCAGGCGCTCTTGTTTGCGCGGTGAATTTGACAGCTGGCCTGTTTTCTGGTGTTTTCAAAAGTTGAAAAAAATGGCGATCTCTATAAAAACTATGTTTCTGTTACCTTTTTTGTTGGTGTTAAGTGAAGTTGCGAAAACGTTCATAGCTTCCCGTCGAGGCAAAACTCACAACTCGCACAAATTACAGGTACGAGTTGAACGCGTAGTCCACGTAGTTAGTTTGCTCGATAATCCGTTTATTCACGGGATCCTAAATACGTCAAGTTGTTTCCGATGTACCGCTGGATATCCGAGTTTTAGGATTCAGACGATAATCAGTGTAATTTATTTGCCTAAGGACCTCTTTCTGTTGCCAATAAAATCCGGGTTCGATGGCTCCAAATCATCGCTTCTTCGACCGACCACGTTCAATTTCATTCAACACAATATCTACTGCGAACGTGTTCTTCTCGCTGAAACACGAAAAACTGCTTTTGCAAACTTTCCATTTTATCAGCGCGATGTTTTGGGTTGGGGAGATCTGAAGAAAAGAGGAATTTAAAAAAAATGTTATTTCATTCGACCCACGAAAAGTGCTACTTGCCATTCTTGAATTTGTCCTGTATTCAACGTCGGCTGCGATCCTTTCAGCTGGGAATGCGCAGTGTGTCCTGGAACTGATTATAACATCAAATTTTGGAACAAGTATTTTACCAAGCCTATCTGTCATCTTGGTGACCCTAACTCCAGCGATTGAAGCATACACCTGCCAGTTATCTCGTGAATTGCGTATGTTCAGCTTGGACAGGGATAAACTAGAAATTGATTATTTGGTAGAAAACTTGAGAAAGAAGAGTGACCTGGGATTCAACCGTGAGGATTCCAGGAATTCGTTTGTATATACAGGAATTCCACTACCACTATCAATCCACCTTCCCATCAGTTGCTACAGCTGCAATTACAATGAACTGGATTAATCAACTTAACCTACTTGTAGACAAAGTTAAGACATCCAACCAGCCCCTGTGACTAATCATCTTTACCAGGTTGCAGACGTGTGAGAAACGTTTAGAGAACATGGAGTTTCAGCTTCTTAACTTCATGACTGTCGGCCCTTTAAATGAACAGAAGATAAAGGAGCTGCAGCAGTTAACTGTCAACACAGAGCATCTGCAAGACAATCTTTGCTCTGTTGGAACCGGCCTCTGTTGTCACTTGGATACAGTGAGGTCTTTCAGGACATGGTTAAACGAACGAAAACAGGTATAAACTATGAAACGTTTGGTATCTATATCAGAATACCAAATAGCAACCCTCCGTCAAAAAAGAAGTTCACCCTTTGATGAGTATTACTACACTGGCAAGAACCATAGAGAATGGCTTTGACATAAAAGACTTTTACCTAACATTAAATGGGAGAATTCTGAAGGATCACTTGTGTGTCAAAGAGGTAAAAATTCTCCCTTTATCTACTAAAGACGTACAGTTGTGCGTGCGCGGTGGCGGTAAACAGCGCTGCTTGGCTGGCTGCATCAATGATGCAGGCAGTTACCCCTTAACTGCCTGTAGGGGAAGTTATGAAGTCAAAGGACAGAGCCTTCAACCCGAACATTTGTGTTTTGAACACCACAGTTGGGATAGAGACAATCACATGAATTATGGGATGGGTGAAATAGCATATATTCCGTGCTGTTCGTGTCAGAAAAACATCAAGTGCTTCCGCCCAAATGGCTGTTCACACCACATGTCCAACTTCTTGAACAGTACATTTCATGTCACGTGCAACAACGGAGAAAACGTGACTTCTACTAGTGATGTCCAGTCAACGACCGGAAACAATAATTTTATTTGTTTTTCCTGCAGTCAAACATTTTCGTGCGCAACAAGCCAACACTCATAAAGGGGGCAAGTTTCTAACGAAACTGTGGTGCTGCGTCGGTGGGAGTATTACAAGATAGTTTGGTTTTATCAACTGGGTTGATAATGTGAATTGGCCACCGTAAAGAGATTCGGAAGCTGACGTTTCGAGCGTTAGCCCTTCGTCGGAGCGAATCCCATTTGCTAACACTCAGTCATCAACCATTCATGAACAGCATGGCCTCCCCATAATGGCATCTCATCATCTCGACATGGGACATTTTTACTCTTTATTGGTAACAAAACTCCCTCCCAACTGGAAAATTGCAATCAGTGGTTATTGAACAATCCAACTGTTATTTTCTCCTGTAAGAAATGAAAAACAGAATATCAACGAGAGGGCAATGGCAGAGGCAGTATCAATGAAAATCCTCAGAAAAAAGAAATGCATTTGAAGTTGAAATTTTAAACTAAACAGTGTTTCTACTACAAATGCCATAAATCGAACACCCGATTGACATTTTAGAAAGACAAAAAAATTGGTGGAACTTGAAAAATTGCGAGTTATACAGCGGAGATAATTACTGTTTACTCACCACCTTATTTTACCACCAAGCCAATAGGCTTACTAGCTCAAGGAGCTTTTTTAATGCGAAGAAATATACATTTACAAAATGTTGTCTTACCTTGATCTCGGAGAAACTACTCTGGGTTAGAAATGACATCCGCGAAGAAGTAAACTTTCCAAATTGAAGGGCTTCGAAAAAAAATCGTTGAATAAACTAAAAAGAAGCCACCCCATTTCGCACTGGCATCGGCCGCCATGTTTCTTGTTTTGTTTACACTTCGGGATGACAAGCTCTGCTTGTGCGCAGTACACGAATCCGCTGACTGGTGCCCTCCGTGATTGCTTTGCAAGTTGTGATTTCATTTTAACCAGGATAAATAAAGTTATTATTATTATTATAAGATAAATAAAAGTTATTATTATAAGAGAATGTATCGGAAGTTGCTAAACCACCCCCCCCCCCCCCCCGGCCCAAAAGTAACTAAGATGGGGTCTATTACTAGGCACACTAAAGACTATTGGCTATTGTTTTGGTAACTGAACAGTTCTTACAATACAATAATTATTACTTTTAAAATGTCGGAAGTCTAGAGCAATAATTTTTCGTTTCAATGGTAAACCTCATTGACAGATGTTTCTGTTACTTTACTGGCGCCACGTTGCTGCCCCTCAAAAGGGCACCAACATGGTGTCTCCATACAAAGCCCTATAAATTTGGGTGTAACACTTTACACTTAACTCCCAAATGAAAACGCGCATAGACCTAAATCTTAGCGAGGTTGTTTATTTATCAATCATCTTTCATATCCCAGATTCTCAACTTAATTCATTGAATGTCGATTCTTGTTTTTGCTTGCGCGACAGTGCAAACCAGCAATAATGGGGTGGGGTTTCTGAGAGACCAGCAGTATAGACTCAGTAAAAACTCGCCAAAGCTTTCCCCGGTGATTTGACTTTTTAGCTTGTACGATTTAACAGGGATTGATCAAATGTGTTACCCGTGAATCAATTTATCTCGAATATAACTTATCTAAGATCATTCTATCAATTTCATCTTTATCACTTTAAGCTTGTGCAGGTCCCTTGGGAATGGAGAACCGTCAAATAACAGCGGCACAGATTTCAGCGTCTTCTCAATACGATGGATACCATGCTCCAACCCAAGCAAGACTGCATTTCAAGGGTGGCAGCGGAGCATGGTCCGCACATGCGAATGATCTCAATCAGTGGTTTCAGATAGATCTCCGCGTCGAGGCAAATATCACTTTTGTGGCAACCCAAGGGAGGTATGGAATCACCGGGCAACGGGTGACTCAGTACAAGATACAGTACAGCAAGGATGGACTTTCGTTTCAGGTTTATAAGCAGACGGGCGAGATCTCAGACAAGGTGACAGGAATTTATTTCATATGACCAAACAAATCACGAAATACAGACAAGAAATTAGCAAACTATTGTTGGACCTTGGGTTGCGGTTGGGTTAGTAAAGAAAAAACGTTCCATACATAGCCCTGTTTACACTTTATTAGTGTCATTGTATAACCTACTTTAAAAGACGAAAGGCCTTGAAAACTATACACTGTTCAGCGACCCGTACACATAAGAGAGAGAGTGCTCCCTTCTCAAACAAGCTATATTGATTGTGTCTTAAAATATCACAATTATAAGTAAGGACTTGAATGGTCAAAAAAACTCACAAATAACGTCTCCAGAACAATCTGTATTAGTGAATTCAATCCGATCATTTAATTGAGACAAATTTCAATTTAGAGTGATCGAAAAAAAGGTCTTCCGACCATGCCGTTGATTGCACAAATAATTTAAAGGGAATTTAAACATTAAAATTCTGAAAACAAAGCGGACCAAACAAGGAGACAAGAAAACGGAGAGAGAAATTGGGATGCTAGGGAAAAAGTTGGGACATTTGAGGTGGATCACGTATACCTCGTCACATCTCCCCTAGTCAATGTTGCGTATTTTTCAACAAAAAAGGAAATAAATCACCTAAGTTATTAACATTGTAAGTAAGGGTAAGTAAAAAACTCGCTTGGTGTCCCAACATTTTTGTCTGGGATTATAGGAATGGCAGACATGATAATATAAAATAACATTGTTGGGCATAATTTTGGCGACATATACCATTAATAATTGACTCTTTTATACAGTGTCGTATGTATACACTTCCATAAAGGCTTGTTTTTAAATTAAAGAGTCAAGTCATTCTTGGAATATTTCGCGATAAACGATTCCAGGCGCAAAAAACGACTCAATATGAATTTCCGATCGCCTAGAAGGTACTGCATAAGTAGCCCTGGGTGGGGGTGGGGGTGGGGGGGGGGGAGGGGTACTCCCTTAAATGGCCTGTGTAGGTATGTGCGGGACCAAAGGGTGTGGGTTTTCAGCCGTTTTGGTCAGAAATAGGGTATCGATTTTGGCCATTTTGGTTTTAAATAAGGTATGTTTTTTTTGTACTCTAGTATGGAATTTGATGTGCTTTTAGAGGAAGCTACTTTTTCATCATTATCGATGAGACCATAAACAAAATCCGTTCAAAAATTATTTTAGGGCAACTCTATCAGCCACAACGGTAATAGGTAGGGCATCAAATTTTTGGCCTGGTCATAAAAAGGGTACAAAAAATCGCAGATTTTGGCCATAAATAGAGTAAGGGTTTTAGAAAGCAGTCCGCACACCCCATCCATTTTTTTCTGTGAGTAGCCCCTGGATAAGAAGTGTGTATCTACGTTTATTTTACCTCTCTTTAGGTATTTACTGGAAACAGTGATCAAGACACTGTGGTAAAACATCGTTTGATTCCTCCAATCGAAGCGCAATACATCAGACTGATACCCACAGCATGGATTTACCACATCTCCATGAGGATGGAACTCTATGGCTGTTTTGGTAATTAACCCTCGTCTTAAGTCTTAAGTTTCTTTGTCAACCCCAGGTTACAAGGGCCAAAATGTGTCTTTCAACCCTAGTAAACGAATAGTGAATATGTACTTTGTCTGAGGGTAGATTTCAGCCGTGGCCGCCATCTAGAGTTCTGGAGCCAAGTATTAGGTAGGCCAAACAACTTCATTTGGGGTTAGTTACGAAGAGAGAGTTAGACCTTGATTCAGTATTGCGTAGGTACGACAGTACGATTGGACAGCATGACTAATTACTAAGTGATAAGGCATCGCCATCCCATGTTCACATCAAAGGAAACATTTTCGGACATTTTTTTTACACCCTCTAAGGTTTAGAATTATTGCTGAGATATTCCTGAAGTTGTGCGGGTGAAATCGCCCCCGCTTTGTTTAAAGAAGATAGCTCGGTCTGAAAAGACCTGAATATGGTTAGGTTAGAGAACGACAGAGTGTCGAATGCTGGTGAATCTATTTTTCAACCTAACTTGCGTAGAGCCATTCTGTATGACTATCATCTATCATCTGTTTTACGTTTTAGAGTGCCAGGCTCCATTGGGAATGGAGAATTTTAGAATAACACCCGCACAGATATCAGCGTCCTCTCAATATGATGGAAATCATGGCTCAAACATAGGAAGACTACACTACACGGGTTATGCCGGCGCATGGTCAGCAGGAGCGAATAACCTGAATCAGTGGATTCAAATCGACTTTCGAATTGGGACAACTGTCACGTATGTGGCAACCCAAGGAAGACATAATCATGTCCAATGGGTGACCGAGTACAAGTTACAGTACAGCAACGATGGAAATTCATTTCAGGTTTTTAAACAGCAGGGAGAGAACGCAGATAAGGTTAGAAATCATTCTTTACAACACGAAAAAACAAAAACAACAAAATGAAACGCGAGTGGGGAATCAGTTGGTACCAGACAAACCAGAGTGTACTGATAGCGTCTTGAAACAGTATAAAAATAATTACTCGGTTAAATATAAAACAACCACCACTAGCACTCTATTAGCATTCCTCCTCCTTGGCATCATCGAATCGTTAAAGTCAAACTGAGCAAACCCAAAGCAAAGCAAAGCAATTGCCCTTATTCACGATAGCCGCCATTTTTGTGTCCATAAGGCACGTGATGTTTGAGGTGGCAGATAAGTTAAAAAATCGAAGAACCTCAATTGGTATCCATTTTTTGAATTAATTTTGCGCAGAAACACTTTGCTTTTAGTATTAGTATAAAATACTCTAAATTTAAGGTAATTTTGGTGCATCTTGATGAAAGACTTTGAAGTCAAGAAATTGATTAATTATTTCAAAGTAACCAAAATAGTGAAACCAATATTCCATAGCTTGGCTTTCAATAATTATTTTTGCACAAATGTTCCACTACTGGAACAAGCCGATTTTCCAACTGAACTGTCGCTTTCCCCCTGGCAGACTTCACGGCTAATTTGCATTATAATCCAAAAACCTTCTATAAGACCGAATTAATGTAAGTAACTTTTATTTAAAGAGGGTAACACCTATGTTTTATGAATTAAGCTGTACTTGTTGTACTGCTTGGCTATATTTTATCGTTGTTATCTATTGTAGCCTTCGTGCGTGAAAAATACTGCATGTTAGGCAGTATTCAAAGCACACGGCTCGGTAAGCTGAAAGATATGTTAAGGACGGTGCCTACTAAATACAAAGTCGATCTTAGCAAGGGTTATTGGAATCCACAAAGGAAACTAGGGATAGCCACTCATTTTACAGAGATAATTAGCCTTGAATCTCGAATAAGAATGCCACTGTCCGCCTTTACATACAGACAAGCAAACGCATTTATAAAGATCTTTAAACGACATGGTAAATAGAAACAGAAGAGCCAATAGACCTTTTTACCGATACGGCAGCCATCTTGAATTCTATTGTTTTGACTGAGAAATTATGGGCTGCCGAGGGGGCAATCGCTGGAAAATTTATCGTATACACAGCTTTCAGGATAAATTTTAACTGCTTGTTTCTCATATTCCATAACAAATATTACAAGCGTTACATCTTTCCGTCACGATATTTGGCAGTTGTTCCTATGGTTATCGAAAAATTATTGTTAAAAATTATCACGCCACAGTATTCTTTTTAATTATTTCTTATCTGCCCCCTGGGCATCCTATAATTTCCTCGAAATTCAAGATGGCCGCCGTATCGGTAAAAAGGTCTATTTCGGTATGTTTTTAATAACAAAAATATCGTAACAGCGATTTTAGCGACCCTGTCAACTCCCCTTTGGTTTAGCCAAAATACGGTCTAAATAACTATTCCTTACGACCAGCAACTTATCATTCACGTGTTGAATGGGCTTGTCACTTTCCTGTCTCCTTCCCAGTCTCTCGCACTTTGCGCGCTCACCACCGCCATCTGCAGGCGTATGTTTACAGTTGAAATACAGTGTAATTTTCTTCCAGATAACAGCTAGTTTTTTAACTAGCAGCCGTTTACAGTTAGTGGTTAGCGATATGCTGCTATTCTGGTGTTCTTGTCTTAGTACTAGTTCATTAAACTTGATTTGGTCACATTGGCAGAACATGTGCGAACCAAGAAAAATACGCACCGTCCTTAAGGGAGGCTCGTAACATCTCTGAAAATGTTTGTAAATCAAGAACCTGAAGTCGAAATATGAGCTGACAACTTCTCCTGAGGCTGAAGCATTACATAAGTAATATGTGTATACGTTTGTTTATTCGTGTTCCTGCAGGTGTTTGTTGGAAACAGTGATACTGACACGGTGGTAAAATATCACCTAACTCCGCCAATCAAAGCGCGATATGTTAGAGTGACACCCACGGCATGGAACGCCCACATCTCCATGAGGATGGAACTCTACGGCTGTCTTGGTAACTGACCCTTTTAATCCAACCCTTAAAACCAAAATTGACTCTTTATTTGCACCTTCTTTATTTGCACCTTCTACCCAGGAGAAAGGGATTTAGAAGGCTTGAAAGAGTTTCAGTACGTATTACTGCACTACACCCAAGATGTGATAGACTGGTCACTAGTGAGTCACAACCGAGCAATGAAAATGTTGAGAAATTACCGACTTGGAAAACGTTGCCATAGGAACACAACTCATCGTAAGCAGTCTTGACGTACAGAAAGTTATCATAGTGATTTCCTCCACACATGATTAGAACCAGAAATGTGTAATCTTTCATCGTTTTACACACTTTGCAATAGTAACTGCAAGAATTATTTGCTAGCCTGTCACGGTGATTTTGCTGCATTCTCAGTCTCTATGATCTAGATAATTCTAAACAAAAATTGTCACCTGTCAAGCGCGTTTGCATTTGCATAGCTCAGAGAACACTGTAGAGTGTGTTATCTGTCACCTTCTTGAGCGTAGTCTCAAAGCAACAAAGATTTTGTCGTGTCATGCGTACTTCCAAACCCAAAATGCAGAATAAAAAGTAGATCACGAGGTCACGAAAAATGCGTCAAAACCAAGAAAGGAGTATCAACAAATCTGAAGGCAAAAATGGTCGAAATAGAGAGGGATTTCGAAAGGCAAGCAAATATTTGGCGCGGAGTGGAGCCTCTATTTACTTATTCAATTGTCTTCACTGACATGAAAGTAATGTTCGTATCACATTTTTTTTAAACTATATTTGATAGAACAATCATTGAATTTGGTTTCTCTTGACATCCAGATAACACTTGCAGATTACAAAAAATCGTACCCTGCAATTGTTTAGTATATACTCGATGTCTTTTTTTTCAATTTCGTATTTTTTTCATTTCGTAGACGGTTTGAAAGCTCTTGGTATGCAAAGCGGTGCCATTGCTGACTCGCAATTGACTGCTTCTTCAGAATATAATAGCTACCACGCTATCAGGCGAGCGAGGCTACATACTAAGGAGACTGATTCTTATTCGCGTGGAGGTTGGGTATCAGGAGCCAATGATTTGAACCAATGGTATCAAGTTGATCTTGGTAAGAACACGCTTGTGACATATGTGGCTACACAAGGAAGGAATTCCCACTCCCCTACACAGATGGTAACGAAATACAAGTTGCAGTTTAGTGACCATGGAACATCATTCTTGTTTTACAAGAGGCAAGGAGAATCTTCAGAGGCGGTAAACTGAAATATTATTCCATGATTTTCTTTCGATAATATTGGCTCTACTTAGCTACGAAGATGTATATTACGTCAGCTGAGGCATGATGCCTGTGAATTAACCATCTGAAAGTAAATCTAGGTTCCGAGAACAGCAAAGGGTGTTCATAACTCTGTGCTAGAACACTCTGTCTGTAGAAGTTCTCTAAGCCACGTTCAATGTGCTATTAGCTTCCTCTTCCACTGAGCTCCTACAGGTGTTTACTACCAGGTCCCTTCGTCTCTGCGGTTCCACTCCTGCCTTCATTCATGACCATGGCTTGTCAGATGTTGGCTTCCACATTGTGTTAACAAGCTGATCTATCTTGCGGCTCGCGATCTAGCTAGATTTCTGTCTGATCTAGCTAGATTTCTTGTTCTTTCTTCGTTTTTCATGCTGTTCGGAGGTTTTATGGCCAACTGCTTTTGTATTTGTCTATCCTCCTTTTTAAAACTTCCTCATCTACTCCTCTCTTCTCATGACTATGTTGCTTTTTCAATGTGTAAAACTTTGGACTTCCTCCAGTTCCACAGCTCTCATGACTCCCATCTTATGTTTGGTAACGTTGAGGCCAGTTTTACTGTTTCTTTTTTTTTCAGTTGCTGTCAAGCGGTCGGTCTAGTTGTGCATACGTTGAAGGTTTGGGGGAAAGAATACATACCTTCCCTGCATAGTTTATCCAGGCCATTGAGGCGAGTTATAAATTTCCAGTGCATGGACCCTTTAACTTCACTGCATAATCCACTCAAAGATCAGTTTGATTATCATCTGGGACCGAAACTAACCTAGACCAGCTTATCTCAACTGAGTTTCCTTCAAATTCACATTTTAAATAACCTGAGCCATAGCTTCTTTATTAACTTTGAATGAGCTGTGGTGGACCTCCAAAGTGATCCATGAGTTACCAGATGAAAGTGCGGATCCTTGGAGATTTCGGAAAGCTTTCCCTACGAAATATAATGAAATTCATCCATGGCGGAGTCTGCTCTTCATCAGATTAATTGTTTTCTTGTTTTTAACCGCCCTTCCATCATGGAATACTCTTTCCTTACGTTGATCTGGTGATATCCTATTGTCTTTGCTATTATTTCGACCTCTATGGAAAGAGGATTAAGGAACTCTTTTATGTCTTTTTTGGCACACTTGCTTACATCCTTACAGAGGTACTAACACTTCGATGAAAGAATGTTTCTCCGGAATGGCTTATCTCACCTGCTTAGGTTTCAAAAACTTTTCCCAGTGATCAACCAATTTACTTAAGTCTTTTCCCAACGTTTAAATCAAAGCCAGAAACCTGCGAAGCAAGTAAACTTTGAACGAAACATTACGAGCGAAAACGCGAAATAAAATGCTTACTTGATTAGAAGGACTTGACTATTTGTTGCTCGCTTTTCTTTTTCCCTTGGTTTGTGATGAATTTTTCTTTAGAACTGAATGTGGAATGAAAATGAAAATCTATTTTTAAATAGCTCGCTCACTAACAGTTGTGTACATTTTCAGGTTTTCGATGGCAATTTTGACCACGACACCATTGTCTATCACCATCTAAACCCACCAATCACGGCACGTTATTTACGAATAAAGCCAACGTCATGGCAATATTATATCGCGATGAGGATGGAGTTCTACACTTATCAAGGTATTTTATTTATTTATTTATTTCTTTATTTATTTCTTTATTTATCAGCTGTAACTGATCTTGATGGTGTTTCGGTTGGAGGTTTTTCTGGCTGATGGATGGATAGAACTCCTCGATGTCGAAAGAGATGAAGCTGAAGTGTCGTTTGTTTTCGATAGATCTGAACCAGTTGATTACGGCTGTGGTGTTTTTCCATTGGTTGAAGCTGCGTTTTTTC
>OZ026600.1:6292947-6295447 GCA_964020085.1 Micromussa lordhowensis | reverse complement strand
AGCTCAAATCAAATTCATGTTTATATGAAAGGTTTTGCACAAAGACTCGTTTTAAAACAGAGGTACAAGGTAACTCGGAAATGGCCTATTTCTCACAAGCCATTGCTAATGAAATGAAAGCCGAAATTTCAATGTACTCATTAATAATATCTACCTATCTACTTTACAAATCCAGGCGAACTCGTACAAACTTCCAGATCTGGACACGACCTGCCAACGTGTCGTGACGAATAGGTAGCAATTTACATTCCGCGGAATAAGTAAACATATATGTTTCTAGCATGCACTTAAATATTATTTGCATTAAGTAAAGACCAGCCGAAACATTGTAAATAAACTATTTAGAGAGAAGTGAAAGAACGGCGTCTTCTCAGCGTCTTGATAGGGTTAAAAGTTATATCATGCTTGCGATGTAATCATTATATAGAATGTCACGAAAATGTAACATTCGATAAAAATATGAAATACCGTTTGGTTCGCTGCCTGCTTCCCCTTTGAGCATGATTGGCAGCTCTATTTGCCACTGTCCATCTGTAGTCCTTGCCCCCGGGGGGGGGGGGGGACTCCCTTATATGGGCTATACGTATGTGCGGCAGTGCGGCTCCAAAAGGTATGGTTTTCAGCCGTTCTGGTCATAAATAAGGTATCGATTTTGGCCATTTTGGTCATAAATGGGGTATGGATTTTGCACTCCAGTTTGAATCGGGTACGTTTTTAAGATTAATGTTTCCAGCCCATAATGCTTAATATGGCAACGCCTTGAAATTTATGTTATTTATGCGTTCGGTTATTTAGCAAGCATTGTATGGTACAATGTGCTGAAATGTGTGACTGCTGCTTATAGCTTCGTGTAATGTATAAAATAATTGCAGCAGTATATATAATTTTGTCGTTGGCAGGGCATTTTAAGGTTTCGCTGTGCAGATCGCACCTAGTGCAGTTTGTCACCGTATCTCAGCCGCTAGTTCGTACTGAGCAGCCTCAGCATCGCCTTACAAATGTAAGTCTCTGTATTAGTATCACTGGTTTTAGTTTGTGCCGTTAAGTTTGTTTTATTCGTGCTTATTGCAGTTTTAACCGTATTGAATCACCGCATCGTATCATCAAATCGCACAAATTCATGGCACTGTTTGCATTCTGTTTTGTACCACTTATAGGACCATACTAGCGTCAGGATTGTTTCAAAAAAGTGGTTGATCGCCAGCCAAACAAAGGGCGCGTTAAAAATTTAATTGGTCGCTGGAGATGGTTTCCCTTCATGTTGGCAGCTCACTTAATATACGACAAAAGCACAAAAACTAAACCAAAATTAGCGTGGGGAAATGGGGTAAGGGATGAAGTGCTCCAACAGAGGACAGTAGGTCACTTTTTCTAGGGGTGGAACAACTCCCAGGGTACTTTGAAAGTAATAATTTTCTCTAGGGGGTGAAGATCCCCCAGGGTAATGCATGAGAGGTAATAATCCTGTCTAGGGGTTGATAATCCCCCAGAGGTGATAATCCTCCCTAGGGGGCGATAATCCTCTAGTGTAATGCAGGAGGTGATAATCCTCCCTAGGGGGTGATAATCCCCCAGGGTAATGCATGAGAGCTAATAAACCTCTCTAGGGGGTGATAACTCCCCCAGGGAACGGAGAGGTGAAAAACATCTCTAGGGGTTCATTCCCCTGGGTTAAGTAGCAGTAAGAGTCTATGGGGTAAAAGGAGACCTGTATGGGAGCACTTCATCCCAAACCCATCTTTATTAAACTTCAAAACTTCAATACAGGCAAACTGAAACTATTAATAATCACGGTACCATAAGAAGAAATATGACAACAGTAATATTGGTAAAAGCACTCCACAACTAGAACTATGGTATTAGACTGGTAGGTATAAATATTCAATGGTATAGAAAGGTCTCTGGAACATTATATACAAAACCCTGTGGTGATTAATTAAGCAATAGAGGGCTTTTTCCGTGTTTACATAGACTTATCTAAACACAAGGAGGGTTAAGAGAATTCGAGACTGTTATGCAAACCCTCGAGAATCGCAACCCTCCGAGTATTTAGATGAGGCAATATAAACACGGAAAAAGTGCTCTATTGCTTTTATAAAATAATTCTCAAAATACGCGCGACGTCGACACAACCGTGTTTACATACTCTCATCTAAACACACCTATGGACCAGTGAGAGCGCGCGTAGTGCGCGTAGTCTAAATATTAAGCCTAAAATTTGTTACACAGGCTGCAACGTACTAATCTACAACACCAGTTTACTGTTCTAAAGAAATGCCGCACCAAGTTTGGCTGTCTAATCTACGAGATGCTGTTTATCAGGAACATAAAACCAAAAGTTAACACGCAATCGGATTCAATTCGCGCTAAAGTTTTTACATAACAATTGAATACCCTACATATTTTCACACTACTACTACTATATATACAATTAATTCATGTACTTCGAACTTGATAACGATGAAATGAGTTATAGAAACGTCGTTCTATTTTTATATCG
>OZ026600.1:6235447-6285447 GCA_964020085.1 Micromussa lordhowensis | reverse complement strand
TGGTTAATTACCAGAACAGCCGTAGAGTTCCATCCTCATGGCGATGTGATTTTTCCATGCTGTGGGTATCAGTCTGATGTATTGCGCTTCGATTGGAGGAATCAAAGCATGTTTTACCACGGTGTCTGGATCACTGTTTCCATCAAACACCTAGTAATAATTAATGGAAGCATAAATACATACTAATTATGCAATACCGTATTGACTGTTATTTGAGCCTTGCAAACGTCAACTACACACACCGTACGAGCCACAGTCAAAACTGTACTGTCCTACCCAAACAACACGATGTAAGTCGTTTCTCCTAACGAAGATATAAATAATAAAGTTTTTTTGGACTCTTCTATTTCTTTACTCAAGACTTCTAGGTTTAATTTCAAGGAGAACAAGATATTTTGTTCAAAAGAACTCATCTATTATCCTACCTGCCAGCAACTGTGTTTTAAACAACACAGCATTTTTCATTTTGTAAACTGTCGAAACTATGTTTTGATTTTAATATCAGGCACTTTAAATCCATTTCCTTGAATATCCAGTCGTTGCGGGGAGTGGAATAGTATTAAACAAACAAAGAAGTCTCGGCGATACACATTCTGTCAAGCACATAGGAAGAGTCTAGGAAGCGGTAGAGCACGAAAGAAGTGTGGTCTGGAAACAATGGACGAGAGAAAACACCACACGCAAAGCGAAGCGGCTCGGTAAATATTTTCCCCGCAAAGAATAATTGTTAATTAGGAAACGCATTACTACAATCCATTAAGTGTTGTTTGTGCATCTTTACAAAAATACACAGAAAGAGGCCAATTGGTGTTTTCTCTCGTTGTTTTACATGTATAGTATAATTTCTGCCTTCTTAACAAACATCATGTGTTTTATGGAAGCATTTGCTACGTTGAGAATTTGTTTATTTCTTACGTGATTCCCGTTTTGTCGAAATCTAGCAAAAGTTGTTGTTTTAACCCAGTTTTAACACTAAAGTTTTTAATAACAATGACAAGGAGTAGTTTATCGTGAAATATCCCAAGAGTGACTTGGTTTTTAAGTACTTAAAAACGTCTTAAGTGAAGTGAAAACAAACATCGTCTTATAGAATAATGTAACATTTCATGTGAACTAAAGTTTCTTCCAGTGCCAATTCCTCTCCCTGTTCCCCTGTTTCCTTGTTTTGCTTACCCTTGTTTTAAAAATTTTAATCTGAAAATGTCTTCACATGAATCGTATAGTAGAATCAAGGGGAAAGTAAGAAGAGTGTTTCTCCTGGTTGCTGCAAAAGTGAAATTTGTCTCAATTCAAAGATTCTCTGTCACGGCGAGCAAAATGAAAACACAACGAAAACCAAATAAACTCAACTAACTTCTCCGCACCTTTCCAAATGCCGTCCATGTTCTGCCCTTCCATGAAGTATCGATTCAATTTCTTCCAGTCTCCTTACTGAATAGATGATTTGCGTTTGGTTTCGCATTGTTTTCTTTTGTAAATAGCTTGGCCTTCGCTTCAAACATTATGTTGGAAGATATGAATTCGCTGTCTTGCAAAATGTTTGTTTCGGCTGAGTGAAGCACGGGTTAGATGGCAGTGAATGGCCGCTGTAATTCCAGTCAATGCACTTGGAGTTAATGCTTGCCCTTTCTCTGTTTTCACTTTAGCGAAGAATTTGTCCGTTGGACTTACTGTTTTGAGATCAGCCATTGTAATTTTTCCTTCTCTCACCACTTCTCGAACTTTTTTACTCCCCACTCAGTTATTCTCTTAGTGTTTTTCGCTTGAGCCTTTTGCTCAATTTCAGCCAGTTTCTCGTTGTCTAAGACCGTTGTCTAAAGCTGAAAATTTAGGACTAATTCCATTTTGAAATAAAATCTCCAAGCGTCAAACGTTCACTACCGAACTACAAAGTGAGCAAGAGCAAACGCATCCACAAAAATTTGCGCCAAACTCTGGCATTGAAATGGGGGCGTGTTTAAAACACGAAATGGCGAAATGACGGAATGGCACTTAACAATGTGGGATATGGTTAACCCATACAATTATTGAGAGCTAACCACCTTCAAGTCAGTGATATTTAGGCTAACCGAAGTGCTATTTGGGCTAACCGAAGCGCTTTTTAGGCTAACCGAAGCGCTGTTTAGGCTAACTGGAGTGCCATTTCGTCATTTCGCCATTTCGTGTTTTAAACACGCCCTTGAAATGGTATCCTCAGGGCGAAGGTGTTTGAAGCGAAGGTGTTTAAGGTAATTTTAGCACTAGGTAATTATGTGTCCCCAATTAGCGCACGTTGTACGCTAGAGATTTTGACACGGTAATAAAGTTGTTATTTATTATTTATTTATTTATTTATTTATTTACTTGTCTGCAGCCAATCAGAATCAGGGCGGCACATGCATTTTCAGCCCGCACATTTTCCGCCTGGCCTGCAAAAGGGCGCGTTTTACGGACGGCAGCTTGTCATTTAGCCGAGCGTATTGAAAATAATACAATACTTGCCTGTCTCTATTTTCTTGATTTGCTCGGTCATATAACAAAAACCAAGCGACTACAGCTATGATCTGAAAATACTTTTCTCACCTTGTCTGAGGTGTTTTCTCCAGTCTCCTTATAAACCTGGAACGAAAGTCCATCCTTGCTGTATTGTAACTTGTACTGTGTCACCCATTGGTTGTAGGACCCGTACCGCCCTTGCGTTGCCACAAAAGTGACATTTGTCTCAACAAAAAGATCGACTTGAAACCACTGATTGAGATCATTCGCACCTGCGGCCCATGCCCCCAGGCTGCCCTTGAAATGCAATCTTCCGAGAGTTGGGTAATAACTTCCAAAATGAGATGAAGCTGAAATCTGTGCTGCTGTTATTTGGTAGGTCTCCATTCCCAGGGGACCTTCGCACCCTAAACGCAGCAAAGATGAAAGTTGTAGAATGAAGTTACATTCAAGCTAAACAGATTTAAGGGCAAAAAAAATGCCATGAAAGCATAACTATACCCAAATAGAGAAGGAACTTTAATTTCATTTATTTATTTATTTGCCTTTTAATTTTATCTTCGAAAAATCCATCTCCAGACGAAATGTTCAAGTGCAGAGTTTCTCAGTCCAAACCACTGTTTTATGGGCCTCCATCGAATGCTGTTGAGATTGCAGTGTTATACTGAATCTGCACGTGTCCTGCAAGCGTGGTGCCATATAAATGTCCATTGCTAAAAACACTTACTCGAGCACACATTGAAGGGCAAGCAAGAAATTCAAATTGTTGAAGTAACAGAGTAACTGTCTGTCTCGCCACAAACCCTAGAAGCCATCAAAGCCGCACTGGGTTGGAGAACCTTTGTGAGGTTGTCAACTGAGGTTAGTCCGAGGAGCGGTCCCAGTTGAAACCAGAATTGTTTCCTAGCTTTCACATTGGCGTGATGAAATCATAATTCAAAATGGCTTATTGTTCAAGAATAACCGAAAGTAACCGAGATTGGTTCCGACCTCTCAAAGCCTTGATATCATAAAGCGTATTCCAAAAGGCAACATGACCTGAGTATTCAAGGCTTGTGATAACGTGCCCTGGCCAATAATAAATGAAAACTCAAGGATTATGTAAGCAAGAATGCCATCTGCTGCGCTCACCGACCAGACCAAGGTGAAGAGCCAATTCTACCTAATAGTCTTTCAGACAGACGATTGAGCAATGTCGCAGTGGTCCTATTTCAAATCCAAAGCCAATAGTTCCTCATCACTGTTTTAGTGATAAAGTCGGCCAAATGCATTGTAAAGTGAGCCAAATGCACTGCATATGCGCATAGTCTGTAATTCAAGCTCCAAATAATCAATTTGCGCGCCGTGGGATTTCCGAGACTGTCGATCTGATAATATCCCTCAGTTTGCCTGTGCTGAATTCAAAGCTTTTGTGCAAAGCTGAGTGGGAATTTTAGAACGGATATTTGTAACAAGTTCACCTCATGTAAATGAATATATGAAAGCCAGTTCAAGCCAGTTTAAACCAGTTCAGGTCTGAATTTTTTTTTTCAGGCTTCAATTTCACAACTACTTAAGTTGTGTGTGTACCTGCGATGGTCAATCATGTCTTCGCATCTTTTTTCCGCAGCTCAAATATTTGATCTTTCATATATTGATTTGCATTCGTCACTTTCTACGGGTATTTTACGAACTCTCAATGTCAAATAAATGTGACCAGTTCCCAGTTGGGACTGCACCGGTATCGCAGTTCAGGCCTGAATTTTTTTCAGGCTTTAGTTTCACAACTGCTTAAGTTGTGTGTATAACTGCAATGATCAATCATGTCTTTATAAGTTCACCCCATCATTGAATGGAAGAGTTGAAGCTGCTGTAAAAGGATATAAGGTCCTCGTCAAAAAGGCTCAAGCCTCAAGTGCCCCACCAAGTAGTTGTTGAGTTTTCTATGAATTTATACGAGTAGTTCTTTCCTCGAGCAAATCACGAAACACTAGCTAGAAAGCATATTTGCTGTCGAGAAAACTAATTGTTTTCCATGAAGGCAGATGTAATTGTCATTAGGGTTACCATTCACCTTCAGAGTGAAAAATTGTTATTTGTTTTTATCAGTAAACTATGAATAAGAACACTTCAAAACAAGTAAGGCTATCACCGAAAAAAGTGAACACCGTTGTCTTACAAAGTGAAAGATTTTTATCGATTGACGTCGACAGATAATTTATCTTGTCTCAAAACTTTCTTAGCTGGATGGGGAAGGTGATTTATCCGATTTCAGTCCTGTCTCCAACAAAAGCTAAGCACTTTGGGGAATTTGCTAACTCTAAAACTTATTTCATTGTGAGTCATTTCTGTACGGCCACTATGCAACATTTTTACAGCAATTACAGCAAAACACCGCACAAAGCAAACCCAAACAAATCCAGCAATCCCAAACACACTGTTTTGAACGATTGGGTTTCTGATCCGCTCGATATAAAATTGTGCTGAGTTTAAAAGTTAAGAAAGATGATTTTAACCTTCCAAATCTATCATTTGATATCTGTGATGTAATCGCGAGGTGCTAAATTCGTCAAGGTGGAGACAACCTTGAAGGTACACCATAACCTTAAATTAAAATTTATTTTATATCGCAAAACTTCTTTATCTCGAGAACCATTCATAAATAACGAAAGCAGTACTACTCTTGACTATCTTTCATGAATTTTAATTATCGTTATGACTGAGCTAAATAATAAAAAAAGATAAAATTGCAAAGAAAACAAACGTAGTTTTTATTAAGTTTTATCGACTCAGAAATGTCACATCCGATGTTACCTCAGCAAGGAGTCCTTGCTGAAATAAAAAAAAATGAGTACGCGATCGGACACGCAATACATGCATATCACCTTATTAAAAGTGATAAGGTTTGTAGTGATCCTTGGTCATTTTATTTGAAACAGGATTTATTTGAAACGGATTTATTTACAGACAGTGATGCTTAAGAAGACTATAATATAGATAGGACCCTGCGCGTGGTCCGATTGGTCAAAAACCCATGTTTTATCAGAGCATAAAACATAGAAAAAGCGTGTTTTATCGTTTTTCGCTTCATTGCCTCTATATCATAAAGCAAACGAAGAAACCTAATTCGTGTATTACACTGCGGACATTTGAGAACACTCGAGAAATGTAGAAAACACTCGCCTGCGGCTCGTGCTTTCTACTTTTCCCTAGAGTTCTCAAATGCCCGTCGTGTTTTATCACAGTGTAATACACGGCTTAGGCTTCTTTATTTGTTAACTTTAAGACCGTTTATTGCAAGCTTGCTCAGATGACAACATTGATAATTTTAACAGTGTAGAATCTTTAGGGTATGCTGTTGTTGACTCCGATGGTACAAATATGGAATGATTTCTACTAATGTGTTTTTTTGTGAAACCATATCCGAGCCAAATCATACTTGTTTACACTAACAAGCTGTTATGCTGAAAATGTCAAGTAAGCTAGGATAATAAGATGTAACCACTTCAGTGTCCTACCAGCGGAATAAAAGAGGGTATTAATTATAATCATTATAGTTTATTACTAATTATTTTATATCAAATGAGCTTTGACATTCCCTGCCAAACTTTCACTGAAGTGCAAACTAAAATTAGAGTCAAATACAGACATGTTCTCTGGTAATTCACACAGAAGCAAAAAACCGTGCCGAGTACACTTTGAGAGCAAACTGTATAAAGAATCCCCTATGTGTAAGATCTGAGCAATATCAGCAGCACTGGAAATCAGTCCATGGAGTTGATAAACAATGGTTAGTAGAGAGTTTGCCACACAGTGCTTCCCTGTGAGTAAGAAGAAGAAAAAGTGTAACTGACATCAAAGTCAGTCACTTTGAACTTTCGGGAGTTGATGTGGGAAGGGTGGAAATTCCAGTTGAAAATGAATTTAATTATTTTTGGACCCTGAAGGCTCAAGATATATCTTAGATATCTTTCTCAACCCTTTAAGATTTTCCTGGCTTGCTATGTTAGTATGTAATTTTTTTGTCTAAAAACAGCTTGGATGATTTTGTCTGTCACAATTACCCCACCCCACTCATCCTGTCTCCGGCCTACCGCGCTTCTCAGGTACATAGGTCGGACATTAGCATGTCCTCCCAAAAGAGCGATCACTAAACAGCAAAATGACCCTTGTTTTATTTACCTCTCGTGCAATGAGGACCTATATAGCCTGGCACACAAACACAATGATATTGATCCTCTTCGTAATTTAGGATGCAGCTGCCGTTATTTTTGCATGGGTTCCTTGAGCACGGTGTCTGCAGTAAACAAAAACTTAGCATAAACATTTATGGCATTGTTGTAACAATTATGAACAAGAAAATCGGAGAATGTTTAAATGTGACCGTGCACAGGAATACATACTTTAACGCTTATTCGTTAAACGGACATAACCGTTAATCATCCGTTAGTTTTCTCATAAACGGTAGACGTGTTAATCTTACCGTTGGCTTAGAATATCAAAACGTTAGAACGGAGAGTGTAGGCGTTAGCCATTATAAACCTGTTCCCGTTAGCCGTTAGCATCATACCGCTAGAACGGAAAGCCTAAGGCCACTGCCGAAGGACGGTAAAAAAATTACCATTCGTTAAACGGTCATGTAACTGTTTGCTATACATTAGAATGGCCCGGCAAAGGTTACAAGTAAAGAAATCCGTGTATTTTCTTTTTTCTCTGAAAAAAAGAAATCCGTGTATTACAAGACGTGAGAAATAGCTGTTTCTGAACGAAGTCCCGTCATAAGGCCATAGACTTAATCTGTTTATGGCTATTACAAACAGACTAATTATAAACCTTGCTGCGAAGTCGTTGAAAAAATAAATTATAAATTATCATTATCAAAGACGGCAAAAAAAAAAAAAAAAACAACCGACGCTCGAAGGTCGCTTTTGTCGCATAATCTTTCTTTGGTGCCATAAACTTTCGAAGGTATTGCTCCGCAGATGTCAAGATATTTGTTGTTTCTTTCACTTTTGCTACACAAAAATCGACGAACAAGACGCCAACACAAAACATTTTGCTAATCCAAGTTGTCAACAGACGCGCACATTAGCCCGGGGCATCCATACACATTGATCGCGAACCCAGTATCAATTTTAGAGCAAGCCGTTAACAGTTTGTGTTATAAATAGTTTCAAAAAATTTATAAACCGAAACATTCTAAACTAGGGATAAAAATATACAACTTCTGGAAGAATGCTGTCGACATTTCACCCGCTTGCTACTTGTCTCTTTGTCACTGTTGGTTGAAATTGTTCTCCTTCCTCCCAAGCTAACCAAGCGGCCATTGAATTTGTTCAATTATTTAATTATTTGCATCGCCAGAAGCATAAAAAAATTGTCCAACAAACACGGCTTTACCAGTAAAGTTACTAACTTTTTGATCGCGAATATGGAAGTTGAGTCACTTGCTCAACTTGTTGCTTAGCACGTGACCAAAATCTGTCATGCATGAAAGTTAATCAGCGGTAAAGGTTCTCTCCGAACTATCATCAACTATCATCCACAGGGTCAAACGGCCAAGGAAGTTCGTGATACTTGACGATAGTTCACCGGCAGTCGCGCGAGCAAAGTCACGCGACCGGCTAGTTCCAGGCCAAAGGCAGGGCCGGTCCTCATATTCGTCTATTGGACGTAATATCAGGTCATTACTCCAACTCGCCGCATTGCGCTTCTTACCGGTTGAACGTTTAGTGATATGCTTTTTGTTTTCGGTGTCTCTCCTAATTCTAGCGAGTTGACGCTTTCTTCGGAAGATATCTTCTCTATGTTATCTTGGTCTTCAATATTGTCTTTGTTATATTGTTATTTGTTAAACACAAATTTCTGAAGCTGCAGCTTAGCCTCGCGAGGAACTTATTGCGGCCATTTTAAAGGAGCCAGCTGACCGAAAAACTATCATGAATTATCATACGCGTGGTCAAACCGGAAAAACTATCATCGACTGTCATGAAGAATTTGAACAAGGTCAAAATGAATGATAGCCGGTTGATGATAGTACATGATAGTTGGTGGTCAAACGGAAGCACGCACTTCAACTATCATCGACTATCGTCAACTATCATCGACTATCATGCGCAGTTTGGTCAGGGCTTCAGGCAAAACCTGTTGGCCGTTAGAAGGTCATCACAAAGCGTTAGAACGCTGTGAAGGTCGTGTATCCGTTAGTTTTTAGCCGTTCAACGGATAAGCGTTAGATTATGTTTTCCCTTGTTCTGTCACAAATATGGAACTGTACAAATATTGGACTGTCTCTAACAACCAAATACCAGGTGTATTTACATTATTTGTAATAAGCCTGCACCTTTTACAAACTTTCGCATTCACTAAATTACTAAATAAATTCTCTTAGAAATTTAAGTAACACTGAAAATAGTAGTGAGACTGAAACTGAAGTGCAGGTTCATGAAACACGAAACACACTTTTCTCAAAATTGAAAATTTTGCAATGTTAATTTCACTTTTTCCTTTGAAAACAGAACAAGATCTTCCTCGTTCTGCTGGGTTTCAAAAACGCTGTTTACTAGGTGTTGAAAACAGCATTTAATTCGTCCTTCTGAACATCACACCGCGAACGGGCGGAACTCACTGCGCTTTAGCTTTTGGTGTGTCAAAACAATTTTTTTATTTTGTTTTGTTACTCTACAAGCTAGGAAATTATATAAAACATAAAATTTTCTTTCAAAATATCTCTTCGAGAATGGTCTCCTGTCAATGAACCTTCTAAACTAGACTGTAAAATGAATTTTTTTCTTTCCTTTTTTTACAAAGAGAACATCAACCTTAATACCTATCATTGCCAGTAAAATATATCTTCGCAATAGTGGCTAAATGTTATATTTAACTGGATTTGAAGTTGTCACTTACCTTTATGCTGTAATGGTGAAACTGTTGCGAATCGGTTAGTTTGTCAGGACTTCTAAACTTGTCTTCACTTAGCAGCTCGCAGCGAAACGTTCCATTTTCGTTTGGTGACAAAGCAACGTTGAACGAAGCACAGGGTGCGTTAGCAACACAGGTGAAAGCGCACTCGCTATCCCGAACTACTTCACAAGAAGAGTTTAAGAGGGATTCTTGAAGATGTTTAAACTTGTGTGCTACAAAATTTGCGTACGACACCCCGTGTTGAAAACGAGATCGCTTTAAACCATGATCGCCTTGGATCAAACGTTGATGTTGGCCTGTAACACACGGAAAACGGAGCAGAAAAATTGTAAACAGAAAATGAAACATTCCTGTGAAGCAGAAATACCCTGTGCACGCGAAATATGTTCTTCGATTGAATATATATTATTTATGCACCTTTGCTGTTTTATAAGGTAAACTCAAAACGCCCAAAGAAGGAATCGACCGACACGCCAGTTAACCAATCCACGAATGGAAATCCTTTGATATGGAAATGAGTTTTGGTTATAATCATTTACGTCCAAATTAAACAGATGTTTGCTTTAGACAAAAAATATACACGACAACTAAAGTGGTAGAAAAAAATTGTCGCTGAAGTGTTTTAAAGTGTGAGATAAGAGAAGATGAAATTCGCGTTTCTAAGCTGCAAGCGGTCATGTAATGTTCTGCTTATTAAGTAGAGCGTTTGGATGGTTTGCTGGAATCTTCAGTTAAAATTTCGGCCCATTTCTCCGCTACACACTTTTTTTTTCACAAGAACTATAAATTTGCAATATTGTAAGAATATTGTTTTCGTACAAACTCGAGGCTGAGTTTTGTGTGTTGAAAATTACAGACAATTAAACTTTATATCATTTTTCCTTTCTTTTAACGACAAAACTTGCTAAAAAGCAAAAAAAATAACCCTATCCGTGTGTTCGATGCAAATAACATTTTTGCAAGAAGTTATGTCCGTCATATCAATGAAGCTGTAACGCAAATTACTTTGACATCTTCCAGACATTGAATACATTCGAAAACAGAAGTGACATACGTTCTAATCTAAGAATTGAATATTCACAATAGCACTTTCAGCCTAAAATCGGCAGAAAAATAACAATATTAATGAAAGAACAATGTTCTTATTAAAAATTAGTGTATATATGAGTTAACAAACATGTTATTTCTTAACTTAAGACTTTGTTGAACTCCTCAGAGCTATCAGTTAAATTCCATGTAGGTTCCTCGTATGGGTAATGATGAAAGTTTCAAAGTCTTCTATTGAAAAAAAAGCAAAAGTGATTAAATCGTGAAAGTTCCTTCATTCCAAGAAAATGTTCTTCAAAGAAAATATCAAGGTACCGTCTAGCCTGCGAGCAGGCTCGAGCTCACTTGTTGTTGTAGGCCCACGGGAAACGCGAAAGGGCGACGAAGGGCGGGGAGGAGCGTTCCTCAAGCTTTCGGTCAATTCTGACTTGAGTTTTGAACTAACAGAAAATAGCTGTGAATTGTCTACTTGACGGAAGGGATGTTTTCGCTGTGATGCCGACCGGTTTCGGCAAGAGTTTTATTTTTCAGCTGTTCTCCACGGCGATCGAACAGAAGAAGATTTCGGAAGGATTGCATCCGAACAGGGTGATTTTAGTTATTTGCCCGTTGATAAGCCTGGTCGAAGACCAGATAAAGGAAGGGCAATTTTGCGGCCGCACGGAAGACAAACACGTTCGGAAAAACTCGGTGATTTAATAAATGTAACACCAACTTCTCGCACATCGAGGCCAAAACTTCACCACGGATGCCATCGCGATTTGAGGCTACGTACAAATTTTGTGTGGACATACGACCAGGTTTTTCCGGTTCCATACTTAACATTAATGGAACATTTGCACATTCGGCAACAATCGTTCGTTTGATTCACTGTTTTTTTCACGGGTTTCTTCGTGGTTTCCGCGCCGTCCATGAAGAAAGTTTGACCATCCTTGCGAAAGTCTTCACATGCTATTCACTATTTCGCAGGAAAAGAAGCCTTAAAACAGACCGGTCTGTAAAAATGCCTTGAGAGGCTTAGTATGGGAGTATATATAGTGGTGGAACCGCGTAGCACCCGTGATATCGAAATAATGCTATTTAAATTAATTGTTAAGGTGACGGTGGTAGGCAATACTGCCGATACACCAAATCCCCCTGGGCTACTACCCTTTTAAAGGAAATTTGAGAGTCCCCAATGACCAAAGAAAATTTGGCCCCAGTGGGGTTTGAACCCACGACCTCCGGAACAGATCTACCGGTGCTCTACCGACTGAGCTACGAGGCCAGCACGGGAGCAGGTCGGGGTAATTTAAGAAGTAAATTCGCGGTAAGTATTCAAATGAAAGGTATATATAATGGTGGAACCGCGTAGCACCCGTGAAATATGGGAGTTACACGCTCCTAATGATTGGCTCCTGTCATGTTTCAGTAAGTAAAACAACTACAGGTGCAACTGCAGAAAATGGAATTCTATCATTCATTGATGAGCTTCAAAACACTTCGGGCTTGATGGCAGTTAACAATGAAAATGTTTGGCATTAGAATGAAGATTTTTCGTCATAGGATGCAAATGTTCTTCCTAGCGTCTAAAATAGCCACCATGGAAAAGTTTTAAAATCAGGGAAAACCTGACCTACTCGACAAATAACCAATTAATCGAGAGAAACCTTGCCCAAACGTATATAATTGCATGAGCAAATTAGTTAAGGTGACAAAAAAGCTTTGTTCTCTTATGTATAGAACAAACGTTGAACAATATTGTAAGTCATATGTCCAAATTCTTTAAAGTAACCTAGTTCATTCATGAAACATCATTCATGAAACATCACTCATGAAATAATCAAAACTCTTAAAATTGTGATGAAAGAAGTGATACGAAAAAGAAACGACCATGGTAGGGAGCAAGTGGTATATAAGTGGTGTAATGATCGCGCTTGGAATCACGGAACCATACTTGTAGAAAAGCCCTCACAGTAATCTATGGTCGGGTCCATTCCCCCTGTGAGATTTGTCTGCGGGGGACCATGATAGTTGATGTCATCATCTTGCATGGACTGAAAATTTGTTTTGATGAATACAACTATCGTGATTCCTCGCAGGCACATCTCATCTAAAGAATTGACCACTACAGTTTTTGAATTATTTTAGTTGATTAGCTGTCAACTACTACCTCTCCCCTCTCCTGTCTGTCAAGGTATTAAGTGATGTCGTTATCCAGCTCCTCGTCACCGTGGATTACAAGTGACGCGCGAAACTGTCGAATACAAATGTCTCACGATAGTCGCACTCGTTTACTTACTTTACTTTACTTTAAATCCTTTACTTAACACTGTATTCCCTCTGATAAATTTAGTTACTTTGGGGCACCTACTCGATTAGTTTCAGCTCCGCCTAAATATCGACTAAACCGGGAAATAGCCAAAAAATGGAATTTCTTCAAACTCGCCCAGAATGAAGTTCTTAAGGCACTAATTGCAAAAATATTACTTTAAGTTCCTTAAATCGTACGGTGTTTTTTTAACGAATTTTTTCTTCCCGATGGCCAAAATCGGCCAAAATAGATCGAAAATAAGCGGCATATTCGGAGACTCGTAACCTGGAAAGTAAAGGTTATTGTTAAAACCTAATTACATGTCGCATTTGTACTTTGTTTCTTGTATATTTAGAGCTATTTGGATTGCGATTTGAGTAGAAATCAAATATTTCACGAAATCTTGAAACCTTATGGCTCAAGACTGCTGAATAACAATAAGTGAATATTTAGCCCACTTTCAGCTCCCAAAAACGCATTCTGGTACATGGATTTCCCCAAAACGGTTTATATAGTCTGAAAGAGGATGATTTCTTCTTCAAATTAGTGAAATAAAATTTTTGGGTAATTAAAATCGTGAGCGCTGAGAACGCGAAGTAAATGCAGTTCTACTTTCTGAAAACGTGACCTTTGACTCAGGAGTCACGAACCGGATAATAACCATAGACAGCAGATGTTTCGTTAGTTTTAAACATTTCCTCATAGAATCGGTCCGAAACAGTTACTGAAAGAAACTGGTAGAAGTACGGAATCTTATGGTGTCTGACACAATAACTTCGTTCGTTAATAACATTAACGAGCTTCCGGTCATTAACATTTGCGAAGTTTCGATACATTGTATCTCGCCGATACCCACCTGAATGTTTATATTTATAGCAAGCATCAACTCGTTTTCTTGGAAAAACGTTCAGAAGGAACTGAATTCAGATTTCTCAATCTTTGCAAATACCAATGTTTAATTTCCCACCTGCAACTGCCGAGCGCTATTAAATAATCGTTCAACAGAGAAAAACAACCAAACTGCACAGTTGTCAGTAGCAACCCCAAAATAACACTCTCTCAAAATGTAAAGTGAAATAATGCTGGATTATTATTGACTGCCTTTCAGGACTAAATTAGAAAGTAGATTCCGGCTTCATTACCTTTCAAAAATGCTTACGTCTATTCGTTTGCGCCGACTTTATTCATTTATTTGATACACTAAATGAAAGTGAGTTCATGTTCGAATATTGACAGGTGTCGCAAATTTTGGGACAAATGTCGGTTTCAGCATCGAAACAAGTTGCGACGAAGTAATGCAATAGAATGTATTGACGGTTTTTCGATTTGCTATACTTGCCATTTACTTAAGAGAGAAGGAAATGAGATTCACGTCTAAGGGATATTTTGGAAACAGTTTCGTGACTTGCCTGGTGTGAGAATTGAACCTTGCGTTGCGTTTTATCTAGCCGATACTCACCTGAATGCTTGTATTTATAGCAGACTCGTTTTCTTGGAAAGACGTTCAGAAGGAACCAAATCCAGATTTTGCAACCTTTGCAAGAATTAATGTTTAAATTCCCAGCCGCCGATGGTTCATCGGCATTTAATGCCAATCCCCCCAGATATAATATGTCCGGGGGGGATTGGTGTTTTTGGATAGGCTCAAGGGAGGAGTAAAATTTTAACAAGTTTCATTTTGAGGGCTCAAATTGCTCAAATAATAAGTTAAATGTTGTGGCCTATAAAATTAGCGTTCAAAAAGAGGGGATACCAAAGGGATGCATTTTATTATTCCGCGTGAGAGAGGTTGGCGGGGGGAGGGGGGGGGGGGGTATAATTTCGAAACACTGCACGGCCGCGTTATCTTTTAAGCCTGTTTCTCTAATGCCACCGACAAACCCGAGGCATAAGTAAACAAAAGAACTGCAGACAGTGTAAGATGTAACAACTCGATTTTTCCCACAATTCCTTACTTACAAAATGGCGGATGAAGTCACACGCGAGGATGTACCAAGCAACCGTATGTTAGTGGACGAAGTAACAGCGTTCCGGGCTATCATGTGACAAACTCCTGTCATGAATATAAAGACCAAAGAGTAACGAAGAATTCTTAGCAATCACTCGCTAATACACTGAAGACTGATGTTGCTTCCGCTCAGCGAAGATACAACAACATCTGAACAAACTTCTCCAAGTATATAAAGAAAACTCTAGTTTTGGAAGAGATGATGTGGTAATACGACCAGATTATCAGTAATTTCGTTGGCTGTGTTCACATGTCAAGCACCGTCAGACCCGTAGTATCCATATTTACAGATGGAATGGTTGGAAATTGCGCCAATTCGATTTGCATTTCGCGGTAATTTGAGTATGTCAGCGATCCATCGCAGATGCGTCGGGGACCCACTACGTCACAGGTAGGGATTTGAGAGCCAGGCTGTATTCCTTTGTTGGCAATCTGCAAAATAGCTAATTGAAGCAATACTATTTTTTTTATAGTCAGCCAGAAGCAGGCCAGAACTGAGCAGCCGCCGATGTATGCCCCTAACAATTGGATTAGGTAGAGTACGACACAACCAACATATGGACGAAGTCAAAGGCTGACAGTGGCATTTAAACTAAACTACAACCAACCGGGACAACGATGTCGGTGGCCTTGAAGAGATGACGAGACTGTCCAAGGGTTATTCCACGTTCACCCTTCACATGAGTAGTCTTGTGCGCTGCCCAGGAATTTGGAATTGAGCACGTTTTTCGGTTGCTTCGCCACCTTAGCCCAAGTAAATCGCGGTGTCTTGGGCAAATGATGACATTCAAGGAGATCTCGTTCTCATCAAAGATGCCTATCATTGACAATAATGAAAGAAATCGTCTTATAAGTGAAATTTAATTCTGCAGGTTACACAGTTGACTAGTTTTGCACTTTACCTGCCCGGGCCAGCAGAAGCCTTGCTTCCAAATTCATAGCAGATTCTGAAACCCCGCATGTTTTGAGATGGCCCTTGATATCCTTACTGCAGTCACCAATTCTTACTACCGGGTCAGTAGCCGGACGTTCTGGGCTTCCACCGCAATCTCCCAACATATTTTGAATATCCACAGAACGCCATGGCGCTTAACAAGCCCACACCACGTAAATCACCAAATTCTTTAGACTTGGACCTCTTTTCCTTTTCTCTTCAGACAAAAAAGGCAAGTATAGTAAATCCAGAAACCACGAATGCGTTTTGTCGTTAACTTGTCGCGACTTGTTTCGATGCTGAAACCGACATTTATCCCAAAATTTGAGACACCTGTTACGTGAACGAGAACTCGCTTTAATTCAATATTATAATTTATCAAATAAATGAATACGAATGAAGCTGGAATCTACTTTCTAATTTAGTCCTGAAAGGCAGTCAATAATAATCCAGCATTATTTCACTTTACATTTTGAGAGAATGTTATTTTGGGGTTGCTAATGACAACTGTGCAGTTTGGTTGTTTTTCTCTGTTGAACGATTATTAGCGCTCGACAGCTGCAGGTGGGAAATTAGGCATTGGTACTTGCAAAGATTGAGAAATCTGAATTCAGTTCCTTCTGAACGTTTGTTCAAGAAAACGAGTTGACGCCCGCTATAAATATAAACATTCAAGTGGGTATCGGCTAGATACAATGTATCGTAAGTTCGCAAAAGTTATTGACCGGAAGCTCGTTAATGTTATTAACGAACGAAGTTATATACCACTTATTAACCGAGAGTGAGGTCATTACAGGGAAATCTCAGACCGAGGCCTTGATGTATTGACCGAGCGACAGCGAGGTCAATACATCAAGGCTGAGGTCTGAGATTTCCCTGTAATGACCAAACGGACGAGGTTAATAAGTTGTTTATTATATGGCCTTTTTAGCGCTGGCAAAAAAACCGGAAGCGCTTTCCAATATCCGTTGGCGCGCGCGAGAGATCATTCGAGGCCACGTTCACTGAACAGAGAAAACCCTGGCCGTGCGATCGAAACCAGAAGGGACAGTAAAAACAATTTCTTTGAAAATGAGACAATTTTTGCTTTTATTACGCCAAGATCTAGGTCAAATTTAACATTGAAAATTTTTTTTTATAATGCCCGGTCATTACAAGAAAATAATGCCCGCTCAGCAGCCAATCAGAGCGCGCGCACTATTGTAGCCATATAATAATGTGTGATAAATGTGACTTTGAACTCCTTCGTAGACACCATAGGATTCCGTACTTCTACCAGTTTCTTGCAGTAATTGTTTCAGACCGATTTTATTAGAAAATGTTTAAAACTAACGAAACATCTGCTGTCTATTGTGGTTACCTGGTTCGTGACACTTGGGTCAAAGGTCACGTTTTCAGGAAGTAGAACTGCATTTTTTTCGCGTTCTCAGCGCTCACGATTTTAATTACCCAAAAATTTTATTTCACCAATTTGAAGAAGAAATCATGCTCTTTCAGGCTACAAAAACCGTTTTGGGGAAATCCATGTACCAGAATGCCTTTTCAGCAGCTGAAAATGGGCTAAATATTCACTTGTCATTCAGCTGTCTCGAGCCATAAGGTTTCAAGATTTCGTGAAATATTTAGTTTCTAATCAAATCGCAATCCAAATAGCTCTAAATATACAAGAAACAAAGTACAAATGCGACGTGTAATTAGTTTTTAATAATAATATTTACTTTCCAGGTTACGAGTCTTCGAATATGCCGCTTATTTTCGATCTATTTTGGCCGATTTTGGCCATCGGGAAGAAAAAATTCGTTAAAAAAACACTGAGCGATTTAACGAACTTAGAAAGTAGAACTGCATTTACTTCGCGTTCTCAGCGCTCACGATTTTAATTACCCAAAAATTTTATTTCACTAATTTGAAGAAGAAATCATCCTCTTTCAGACTATATAAACCGTTTGGGGGAAACCATGTACCAGAATGCGTTTTTGGGAGCTGAAAGTGGGCTAAATATTCACTTGTTATTCAGCAGTCTTGAGCCATAAGGTTTCAAGATTTCGTGAAATATTTGATTTCTAATCAAATCGCAATCCAAATAGCTCTAAATATACAAGAAACAAAGTACAAATGCGACATGTAATTAGTTTTTAACAATAACAGTAGTGTAGTAACTAGGGATGCTAGCAGAACTCTGGATTTTTACGCATCTCAGCGTCTAAATTATATGATATCCCACACTAAAACAGCGTAGTTATGCGTAGGTAGCGTAAGTAGCGTAGATATCGTAAAAATTAGACATACTATTTTACGCTAAAAAATGCCTAAAATGCGTAGGATAGTGTAGGATATAGTAAAATTTAGACTGTTCTCACGATGCGTAATTTTTAATATATGATATCCCACACTAAAACAGCGTAGTTATGCGTAGGTAGCGTAAGTAGCGTAGATATCGTAAAAATTAGACATACTATTTTACGCTAAAAAATGCCTAAAATGCGTAGGATAGTGCGTTGGTAGTGTTGATGCGTAAAATGTGTAGGATATAGTAAAAATTAGACTGTTCTCACGATGCGTAGTTAGCGTAGTCTGATGCATCAGACAAATTTTAATTGGTCGATATTTGCATGTCACCTGTATTAATTTACCCATGCGGCATAATCGTATCATTAATATTCAAAACACGTACTCACGCATACTAGCGTGTGTCTGAAGTCAGTGGACAGTGTCATACATCTTTAAATATTTATCAATAATTGGGCTATTATCAATGACAAAATTGTCAACGCTTGTCATTTGATTAATTAAACTTTCTCGGTTAAGATCACCTGAGCGCATCGCTTCTCGAATCATTATTAACAAATGCTGGTAACTTTGATAGGCATAGATGCAATTTTGAATTTTTAAGTCTAAACCTTTGTGTTCCATGTATCCTTTAACTAATAATGCCACTGTACTAATCGCTATTAGACTGATACCACCTGTTGCAACGAGTTGAAAACGAGTTGACGCCCGCTATAAATATAAACATTCAGGTGGGTATCGGCTAGATACAATGTATCGTAACTTCGCAAATGTTATTGACCGGAAGCTCGTTAATGTTATTAACGAACGAAGTTATATACCACTTATTAACCGAGAGTGAGGTCATTACAGGGAAATCTCAGACCGAGGCCTTGATGTATTGACCGAGCGACAGCGAGGTCAATACATCAAGGCTGAGGTCTGAGATTTCCCTGTAATGACCAAACGGACGAGGTTAATAAGTTGTTTATTATATGGCCTTTTTAGCGCTGGCAAAAAAACCGGAAGCGCTTTCCAATATCCGTTGGCGCGCGCGAGAGATCATTCGAGGCCACGTTCACTGAACAGAGAAAACCCTGGCCGTGCGATCGAAACCAGAAGGGACAGTAAAAACAATTTCTTTGAAAATGAGACAATTTTTGCTTTTATTACGCCAAGATCTAGGTCAAATTTAACATTGAAAATTTTTTTTTATAATGCCCGGTCATTACAAGAAAATAATGCCCGCTCAGCAGCCAATCAGAGCGCGCGCACTATTGTAGCCATATAATAATGTGTGATAAATGTGACTTTGAACTCCTTCGTAGACACCATAGGATTCCGTACTTCTACCAGTTTCTTGCAGTAATTGTTTCAGACCGATTTTATTAGAAAATGTTTAAAACTAACGAAACATCTGCTGTCTATTGTGGTTACCTGGTTCGTGACACTTGGGTCAAAGGTCACGTTTTCAGGAAGTAGAACTGCATTTTTTTCGCGTTCTCAGCGCTCACGATTTTAATTACCCAAAAATTTTATTTCACCAATTTGAAGAAGAAATCATGCTCTTTCAGGCTACAAAAACCGTTTTGGGGAAATCCATGTACCAGAATGCCTTTTCAGCAGCTGAAAATGGGCTAAATATTCACTTGTCATTCAGCTGTCTCGAGCCATAAGGTTTCAAGATTTCGTGAAATATTTAGTTTCTAATCAAATCGCAATCCAAATAGCTCTAAATATACAAGAAACAAAGTACAAATGCGACGTGTAATTAGTTTTTAATAATAATATTTACTTTCCAGGTTACGAGTCTTCGAATATGCCGCTTATTTTCGATCTATTTTGGCCGATTTTGGCCATCGGGAAGAAAAAATTCGTTAAAAAAACACTGAGCGATTTAACGAACTTAGAAAGTAGAACTGCATTTACTTCGCGTTCTCAGCGCTCACGATTTTAATTACCCAAAAATTTTATTTCACTAATTTGAAGAAGAAATCATCCTCTTTCAGACTATATAAACCGTTTGGGGGAAACCATGTACCAGAATGCGTTTTTGGGAGCTGAAAGTGGGCTAAATATTCACTTGTTATTCAGCAGTCTTGAGCCATAAGGTTTCAAGATTTCGTGAAATATTTGATTTCTAATCAAATCGCAATCCAAATAGCTCTAAATATACAAGAAACAAAGTACAAATGCGACATGTAATTAGTTTTTAACAATAACAGTAGTGTAGTAACTAGGGATGCTAGCAGAACTCTGGATTTTTACGCATCTCAGCGTCTAAATTATATGATATCCCACACTAAAACAGCGTAGTTATGCGTAGGTAGCGTAAGTAGCGTAGATATCGTAAAAATTAGACATACTATTTTACGCTAAAAAATGCCTAAAATGCGTAGGATAGTGTAGGATATAGTAAAATTTAGACTGTTCTCACGATGCGTAATTTTTAATATATGATATCCCACACTAAAACAGCGTAGTTATGCGTAGGTAGCGTAAGTAGCGTAGATATCGTAAAAATTAGACATACTATTTTACGCTAAAAAATGCCTAAAATGCGTAGGATAGTGCGTTGGTAGTGTTGATGCGTAAAATGTGTAGGATATAGTAAAAATTAGACTGTTCTCACGATGCGTAGTTAGCGTAGTCTGATGCATCAGACAAATTTTAATTGGTCGATATTTGCATGTCACCTGTATTAATTTACCCATGCGGCATAATCGTATCATTAATATTCAAAACACGTACTCACGCATACTAGCGTGTGTCTGAAGTCAGTGGACAGTGTCATACATCTTTAAATATTTATCAATAATTGGGCTATTATCAATGACAAAATTGTCAACGCTTGTCATTTGATTAATTAAACTTTCTCGGTTAAGATCACCTGAGCGCATCGCTTCTCGAATCATTATTAACAAATGCTGGTAACTTTGATAGGCATAGATGCAATTTTGAATTTTTAAGTCTAAACCTTTGTGTTCCATGTATCCTTTAACTAATAATGCCACTGTACTAATCGCTATTAGACTGATACCACCTGTTGCAATAGCGCTAGCAATTCCGCCTGAAGCAGTGAGGACAGAGAGTGAATTACCAATGAATTTGAGCAATTTGTATCCTTTGTAAGCCCTTTTATAAGCCCAACATTTCCTATGATAGCCTAGATAATAAGATTTTAGTTCCTCTACTTCATCAACTGATAATTTGTCTGAAATATGATTCCAATCGAAAATATTCTTTTTAGCCACCATTATATTAATTTTATTATATTTTTATCCAACCATGCGCATCAGGCAAGCCTGAGTTAACGTAAGATGCGTGAGTTGTATTGTCTAGATGAAACGCGTTTCCGGCAATCCCCTGTAGGCATATGTCATCAATTATTTTAGCTAACAGTAGCTGGATGAAACGCGTTTCCGGGAATCCCCTGTAGACATATGTCATCAATTATTTTAGCTAACAGTAGCAGGATGAAACCCGTTTCCGGGAATCCCCTTTAGACATGAGTCATCAATTATTTTAATTTTATTGTCTGGATGAAACGCGTTTCATAAACTCATTTGCATTTTATCTAGACAGCTAAATCAATTTCGATCAATAAGTTTACCATCGCGTGTGTTACGGATGAATTCGATGTTTTGCTTCGAAAATTGATCCTGTCGCCGGCTTTTATCGTAATCGGATCACTGAAAATAGTGTGATTTGACCATTCATCCGCAGGTTTGACAATTTTTACATCTTCACTACCATTACTAACGGAAGCACCATTGAGAACTAAGCCGACAATCACTTCAGATGCTTGCCTATTGCCCGCGCAAGCACAAATGCTGCCACGAACTATTTTACCGTCTACAGGACTAGGCCAACCATATTGCTTATTTCTCTCACATCCATTACCGAAACTGTATTGGAGACTACTTTTAATCAGAGGCCCATTCTCTTCTGCATAGACGGTGATGTATCCCTTTGTTTTTTGCGTCTTAGTCTCTAAATCATTGTAATCGACTTTGTCTTTTAATGCATCATTGAATTCGATTGCTAAGGTTCCTAAATCAGTAATTAAAGCGTAATCCTTTAAAGCAGATGAGTTGGCTTTTTTAGTTAGTTCATTATTAACGTATGTAGTAGCCGCTTTTGTCTTTAATAAATCAGCGACGAATTTTTTAGTCACTGCACCATGGTCATCCATTGGAGCGGAAATGTTAGTTATTCTCTTGTTTTGTAAATCGAAATGGTTGTCTGGTGTTGTTTTAATACCTGGAGTTGTTTTGAAGCCTATTCCTTTTTTAACCTTTTCTCTTCTTGATGGTTTGTCATGTTGTCCATTACTATGTCCCATATATATTTATTTATATTTATTATATAATAGTTCCTTCGCTCTTTTCAAATTCTTTCACATTTTCAAATGCTGTACTATTATTATCCCAAACATTCTTTGTTAATAATCCTCTCTTTTTAGTGAAAGGATTATCATCCACATTTACTCTTATTAGTACAGGGTTAACTCTATGAATAAAAGCAGAAATTGGTTTACTAATTCCACTAAAAATTACGTTATAATTAATGCCTTTATGCCAAACCCAAAACCAAAATTGCTTTCCTAAAGAATTATTTGGAATATTATGAGACATTGAAAATTCATCTATTGTAGGATTACCCGAAATTACGACTTTGCTTTTATCAACATGAATATAATTATTATAGTCACGACCTAATATCCTATGAGTAATTCTCATAGTCATTACACTATTTGTAGTTGCGCTATGTTGAAATACATAATAAAAAGTGAAATCACCTCTGTTATCACCAGTAGTTGCAAACGCATATGTATTTGGTGTTCTACCTTCAACATTATCAGAAAAATACAAATCTTTTATTAAAGAAATCTTTGAATCATTACTTAATATATATTTTACTATTAATTCTATTAAATTTTCATTCTCATTAATAGCACTATTTTCTTTTGCTATTTCAGTATTTACTTTTACAATTTCACTATTTACTTTTACAATTTCTCCATCAACATATTTTACCATATTACCTTCTACTTCATTTAGTTGTTTCACATTAACAGCATCACTGTTTTCATTTCCATCATTTAATCCTTTTAATTGTCGATTACCCATATCTATAGGTGCTTCATAATAGACGATTTTGTTTCTGATGTAATAGAATCTATCCCAAATTCGTGAGTCAACGTCATTCTGATGACCACTTACACCATAAACAACTACAAAGATGTTTGTTTCTGCATCATAAGTTTCACCACTCCTGTACTTTAAAGTTAAATCAATATCTAAATCAATAATCCCAATGTTTCCATATTTATGAAAATTGATAATTGTTCGACTGTGATCGAAAAAAGTATTTGTATTATTACGTGAAACATTTAATGTTTCGGATACTGCGTCGACAACCACTTCGTTTCGATCTACTAGATTACCATAATACATTTCAAAAGCTAATGTATACTCACCTAAATCTAACGATTTTAAATCAATAGTTAATCGGGTGCTATAATAACCGATAGCAGAGTCATACTTAATTTTAAATTGATAAGTAGCATGATTGATTTGATAAAAATCTTTGTCGACTTTTCTTACTTTGACAATATCATCATCATCTTCCTTAAACAAATCATCATCCATAACAAAAGAGAATTCATTCTCTTGTCGGTTTGCTTTAATATTCAGTTCTTCAGATTCACTCACTTTATCTGTAATCAAAGTATTAATTACAGCGTTATTATCACTAATTGTCCTATTAACATAGTTAACAGTGGAAGCGTGAAAGCTATCTGATGACTTTGGATCTTTCAAGCGGATAATGCTATGATTAGCCATATCAATGGAGTCTTCCATCGGATCAGGATTTTTTTTTTCTATTAAGCGCTGCTGCACCAGCATCATTTATTTCTCTTTTTAAATCACCTCTTTGCTGGTGAAAATACCCAAAGTTAATAACATCGTTTAATTGAGCATTTTGTGCGGCTTGACTTGAGTCATCTTCAACAAATGGTTTGATATTAATAATTGCATTACCACCCATTTGGAGACTACCAGTCATTGCTCTGGAACCATTTAAAGGTAAATTTAAATTATCTCTATTGTCAACATAAGTTTTATTGGTGGCATCATCACCACCAAAAGGATTTGGCAAACCATAAAGATAACTATTATTCATATTAATTGGGCTATTACCATCAGCCGTCATAGTTAATCGCCCACATTTTGTAATGATATTGTCATTCATGTTGAGATTACCTGTCATAGCGCGTGAACCATCCAATTTTAATACATCTGTAGGTAGCTTACTTATTTCTGCTTGGACAAATGCCTTGGAGACTAAATCATTTGTATCAAAAGTATTTACACCATATGGTTCAGTATTTTTTATCCGTTTACCTTTTAAGTCATAGTCATCACCTTTTAAATTAGACTGTTCTCACGATGCGTAGTTAGCGTAGTCTGATGCATCAGACAAATTTTAATTGGTCGATATTTGCATGTCACCTGTATTAATTTACCCATGCGGCATAATCGTATCATTAGTATTCAAAACACGTACTCACGCATACTAGCGTGTGTCTGAAGTCAGTGGACAGTGTCATACATCTTTAAATATTTATCAATAATTGGGCTATTATCAATGACAAAATTGTCAACGCTTGTCATTTGATTAATTAAACTTTCTCGGTTAAGATCACCTGAGCGCATCGCTTCTCGAATCATTATTAACAAATGCTGGTAACTTTGATAGGCATAGATGCAATTTTGAATTTTTAAGTCTAAACCTTTGTGTTCCATGTATCCTTTAACTAATAATGCCACTGTACTAATCGCTATTAGACTGATACCACCTGTTGCAATAGCGCTAGCAATTCCGCCTGAAGCAGTGAGGACAGAGAGTGAATTACCAATGAATTTGAGCAATTTGTATCTTTTGTAAGCCCTTTTATAAGCCCAACATTTCCTATGATAGCCTAGATAATAAGATTTTAGTTCCTCTACTTCATCAACTGATAATTTGTCTGAAATATGATTCCAATCGAAAATATTCTTTTTAGCCACCATTATATTAATTTTATTATATTTTTATCCAACCATGCGCATCAGGCAAGCCTGAGTTAACGTAAGATGCGTGAGTTGTATTGTCTAGATGAAACGCGTTTCCGGCAATCCCCTGTAGGCATATGTCATCAATTATTTTAGCTAACAGTAGCTGGATGAAACGCGTTTCCGGGAATCCCCTGTAGACATATGTCATCAATTATTTTAGCTAACAGTAGCAGGATGAAACGCGTTTCCGGGAATCCCCTTTAGACATGAGTCATCAATTATTTTAATTTTATTGTCTGGATGAAACGCGTTTCATAAACTCATTTGCATTTTATCTAGACAGCTAAATCAATTTCGATCAATAAGTTTACCATCGCGTGTGTTACGGATGAATTCGATGTTTTGCTTCGAAAATTGATCCTGTCGCCGGCTTTTATCGTAATCGGATCACTGAAAATAGTGTGATTTGACCATTCATCCGCAGGTTTGACAATTTTTACATCTTCACTACCATTACTAACGGAAGCACCATTGAGAACTAAGCCGACAATCACTTCAGATGCTTGCCTATTGCCCGCGCAAGCACAAATGCTGCCACGAACTATTTTACCGTCTACAGGACTAGGCCAACCATATTGCTTATTTCTCTCACATCCATTACCGAAACTGTATTGGAGACTACTTTTAATCAGAGGCCCATTCTCTTCTGCATAGACGGTGATGTATCCCTTTGTTTTTTGCGTCTTAGTCTCTAAATCATTGTAATCGACTTTGTCTTTTAATGCATCATTGAATTCGATTGCTAAGGTTCCTAAATCAGTAATTAAAGCGTAATCCTTTAAAGCAGATGAGTTGGCTTTTTTAGTTAGTTCATTATTAACGTATGTAGTAGCCGCTTTTGTCTTTAATAAATCAGCGACGAATTTTTTAGTCACTGCACCATGGTCATCCATTGGAGCGGAAATGTTAGTTATTCTCTTGTTTTGTAAATCGAAATGGTTGTCTGGTGTTGTTTTAATACCTGGAGTTGTTTTGAAGCCTATTCCTTTTTTAACCTTTTCTCTTCTTGATGGTTTGTCATGTTGTCCATTACTATGTCCCATATATATTTATTTATATTTATTATATAATAGTTCCTTCGCTCTTTTCAAATTCTTTCACATTTTCAAATGCTGTACTATTATTATCCCAAACATTCTTTGTTAATAATCCTCTCTTTTTAGTGAAAGGATTATCATCCACATTTACTCTTATTAGTACAGGGTTAACTCTATGAATAAAAGCAGAAATTGGTTTACTAATTCCACTAAAAATTACGTTATAATTAATGCCTTTATGCCAAACCCAAAACCAAAATTGCTTTCCTAAAGAATTATTTGGAATATTATGAGACATTGAAAATTCATCTATTGTAGGATTACCCGAAATTACGACTTTGCTTTTATCAACATGAATATAATTATTATAGTCACGACCTAATATCCTATGAGTAATTCTCATAGTCATTACACTATTTGTAGTTGCGCTATGTTGAAATACATAATAAAAAGTGAAATCACCTCTGTTATCACCAGTAGTTGCAAACGCATATGTATTTGGTGTTCTACCTTCAACATTATCAGAAAAATACAAATCTTTTATTAAAGAAATCTTTGAATCATTACTTAATATATATTTTACTATTAATTCTATTAAATTTTCATTCTCATTAATAGCACTATTTTCTTTTGCTATTTCAGTATTTACTTTTACAATTTCACTATTTACTTTTACAATTTCTCCATCAACATATTTTACCATATTACCTTCTACTTCATTTAGTTGTTTCACATTAACAGCATCACTGTTTTCATTTCCATCATTTAATCCTTTTAATTGTCGATTACCCATATCTATAGGTGCTTCATAATAGACGATTTTGTTTCTGATGTAATAGAATCTATCCCAAATTCGTGAGTCAACGTCATTCTGATGACCACTTACACCATAAACAACTACAAAGATGTTTGTTTCTGCATCATAAGTTTCACCACTCCTGTACTTTAAAGTTAAATCAATATCTAAATCAATAATCCCAATGTTTCCATATTTATGAAAATTGATAATTGTTCGACTGTGATCGAAAAAAGTATTTGTATTATTACGTGAAACATTTAATGTTTCGGATACTGCGTCGACAACCACTTCGTTTCGATCTACTAGATTACCATAATACATTTCAAAAGCTAATGTATACTCACCTAAATCTAACGATTTTAAATCAATAGTTAATCGGGTGCTATAATAACCGATAGCAGAGTCATACTTAATTTTAAATTGATAAGTAGCATGATTGATTTGATAAAAATCTTTGTCGACTTTTCTTACTTTGACAATATCATCATCATCTTCCTTAAACAAATCATCATCCATAACAAAAGAGAATTCATTCTCTTGTCGGTTTGCTTTAATATTCAGTTCTTCAGATTCACTCACTTTATCTGTAATCAAAGTATTAATTACAGCGTTATTATCACTAATTGTCCTATTAACATAGTTAACAGTGGAAGCGTGAAAGCTATCTGATGACTTTGGATCTTTCAAGCGGATAATGCTATGATTAGCCATATCAATGGAGTCTTCCATCGGATCAGGATTTTTTTTTTCTATTAAGCGCTGCTGCACCAGCATCATTTATTTCTCTTTTTAAATCACCTCTTTGCTGGTGAAAATACCCAAAGTTAATAACATCGTTTAATTGAGCATTTTGTGCGGCTTGACTTGAGTCATCTTCAACAAATGGTTTGATATTAATAATTGCATTACCACCCATTTGGAGACTACCAGTCATTGCTCTGGAACCATTTAAAGGTAAATTTAAATTATCTCTATTGTCAACATAAGTTTTATTGGTGGCATCATCACCACCAAAAGGATTTGGCAAACCATAAAGATAACTATTATTCATATTAATTGGGCTATTACCATCAGCCGTCATAGTTAATCGCCCACATTTTGTAATGATATTGTCATTCATGTTGAGATTACCTGTCATAGCGCGTGAACCATCCAATTTTAATACATCTGTAGGTAGCTTACTTATTTCTGCTTGGACAAATGCCTTGGAGACTAAATCATTTGTATCAAAAGTATTTACACCATATGGTTCAGTATTTTTTATCCGTTTACCTTTTAAGTCATAGTCATCACCTTTTAAATTAGACTGTTCTCACGATGCGTAGTTAGCGTAGTCTGATGCATCAGACAAATTTTAATTGGTCGATATTTGCATGTCACCTGTATTAATTTACCCATGCGGCATAATCGTATCATTAGTATTCAAAACACGTACTCACGCATACTAGCGTGTGTCTGAAGTCAGTGGACAGTGTCATACATCTTTAAATATTTATCAATAATTGGGCTATTATCAATGACAAAATTGTCAACGCTTGTCATTTGATTAATTAAACTTTCTCGGTTAAGATCACCTGAGCGCATCGCTTCTCGAATCATTATTAACAAATGCTGGTAACTTTGATAGGCATAGATGCAATTTTGAATTTTTAAGTCTAAACCTTTGTGTTCCATGTATCCTTTAACTAATAATGCCACTGTACTAATCGCTATTAGACTGATACCACCTGTTGCAATAGCGCTAGCAATTCCGCCTGAAGCAGTGAGGACAGAGAGTGAATTACCAATGAATTTGAGCAATTTGTATCTTTTGTAAGCCCTTTTATAAGCCCAACATTTCCTATGATAGCCTAGATAATAAGATTTTAGTTCCTCTACTTCATCAACTGATAATTTGTCTGAAATATGATTCCAATCGAAAATATTCTTTTTAGCCACCATTATATTAATTTTATTATATTTTTATCCAACCATGCGCATCAGGCAAGCCTGAGTTAACGTAAGATGCGTGAGTTGTATTGTCTAGATGAAACGCGTTTCCGGCAATCCCCTGTAGGCATATGTCATCAATTATTTTAGCTAACAGTAGCTGGATGAAACGCGTTTCCGGGAATCCCCTGTAGACATATGTCATCAATTATTTTAGCTAACAGTAGCAGGATGAAACGCGTTTCCGGGAATCCCCTTTAGACATGAGTCATCAATTATTTTAATTTTATTGTCTGGATGAAACGCGTTTCATAAACTCATTTGCATTTTATCTAGACAGCTAAATCAATTTCGATCAATAAGTTTACCATCGCGTGTGTTACGGATGAATTCGATGTTTTGCTTCGAAAATTGATCCTGTCGCCGGCTTTTATCGTAATCGGATCGCTGAAAATAGTGTGATTTGACCATTCATCCGCAGGTTTGACAATTTTTACATCTTCACTACCATTACTAACGGAAGCACCATTGAGAACTAAGCCGACAATCACTTCAGATGCTTGCCTATTGCCCGCGCAAGCACAAATGCTGCCACGAACTATTTTACCGTCTACAGGACTAGGCCAACCATATTGCTTATTTCTCTCACATCCATTACCGAAACTGTATTGGAGACTACTTTTAATCAGAGGCCCATTCTCTTCTGCATAGACGGTGATGTATCCCTTTGTTTTTTGCGTCTTAGTCTCTAAATCATTGTAATCGACTTTGTCTTTTAATGCATCATTGAATTCGATTGCTAAGGTTCCTAAATCAGTAATTAAAGCGTAATCCTTTAAAGCAGATGAGTTGGCTTTTTTAGTTAGTTCATTATTAACGTATGTAGTAGCCGCTTTTGTCTTTAATAGATCAGCGACGAATTTTTTAGTCACTGCATCATGGTCATCCATTGGAGCGGAAATGTTAGTTATTCTCTTGTTTTGTAAATCGAAATGGTTGTCTGGTGTTGTTTTAATACCTGGAGTTGTTTTGAAGCCTATTCCTTTTTTAACCTTTTCTCTTCTTGATGGTTTGTCATGTTGTCCATTACTATGTCCCATATATATTTATTTATATTTATTATATAATAGTTCCTTCGCTCTTTTCAAATTCTTTCACATTTTCAAATGCTGTACTATTATTATCCCAAACATTCTTTGTTAATAATCCTCTCTTTTTAGTGAAAGGATTATCATCCACATTTACTCTTATTAGTACAGGGTTAACTCTATGAATAAAAGCAGAAATTGGTTTACTAATTCCACTAAAAATTACGTTATAATTAATGCCTTTATGCCAAACCCAAAACCAAAATTGCTTTCCTAAAGAATTATTTGGAATATTATGAGACATTGAAAATTCATCTATTGTAGGATTACCCGAAATTACGACTTTGCTTTTATCAACATGAATATAATTATTATAGTCACGACCTAATATCCTATGAGTAATTCTCATAGTCATTACACTATTTGTAGTTGCGCTATGTTGAAATACATAATAAAAAGTGAAATCACCTCTGTTATCACCAGTAGTTGCAAACGCATATGTATTTGGTGTTCTACCTTCAACATTATCAGAAAAATACAAATCTTTTATTAAAGAAATCTTTGAATCATTACTTAATATATATTTTACTATTAATTCTATTAAATTTTCATTCTCATTAATAGCACTATTTTCTTTTGCTATTTCAGTATTTACTTTTACAATTTCACTATTTACTTTTACAATTTCTCCATCAACATATTTTACCATATTACCTTCTACTTCATTTAGTTGTTTCACATTAACAGCATCACTGTTTTCATTTCCATCATTTAATCCTTTTAATTGTCGATTACCCATATCTATAGGTGCTTCATAATAGACGATTTTGTTTCTGATGTAATAGAATCTATCCCAAATTCGTGAGTCAACGTCATTCTGATGACCACTTACACCATAAACAACTACAAAGATGTTTGTTTCTGCATCATAAGTTTCACCACTCCTGTACTTTAAAGTTAAATCAATATCTAAATCAATAATCCCAATGTTTCCATATTTATGAAAATTGATAATTGTTCGACTGTGATCGAAAAAAGTATTTGTATTATTACGTGAAACATTTAATGTTTCGGATACTGCGTCGACAACCACTTCGTTTCGATCTACTAGATTACCATAATACATTTCAAAAGCTAATGTATACTCACCTAAATCTAACGATTTTAAATCAATAGTTAATCGGGTGCTATAATAACCGATAGCAGAGTCATACTTAATTTTAAATTGATAAGTAGCATGATTGATTTGATAAAAATCTTTGTCGACTTTTCTTACTTTGACAATATCATCATCATCTTCCTTAAACAAATCATCATCCATAACAAAAGAGAATTCATTCTCTTGTCTGTTTGCTTTAATATTCAGTTCTTCAGATTCACTCACTTTATCTGTAATCAAAGTATTAATTACAGCGTTATTATCACTAATTGTCCTATTAACATAGTTAACAGTGGAAGCGTGAAAGCTATCTGATGACTTTGGATCTTTCAAGCGGATAATGCTATGATTAGCCATATCAATGGAGTCTTCCATCGGATCAGGATTTTTTCTATTAAGCGCTGCTGCACCAGCATCATTTATTTCTCTTTTTAAATCACCTCTTTGCTGGTGAAAATACCCAAAGTTAATAACATCGTTTAATTGAGCATTTTGTGCGGCTTGACTTGAGTCATCTTCAACAAATGGTTTGATATTAATAATTGCATTACCACCCATTTGGAGACTACCAGTCATTGCTCTGGAACCATTTAAAGGTAAATTTAAATTATCTCTATTGTCAACATAAGTTTTATTGGTGGCATCATCACCACCAAAAGGATTTGGCAAACCATAAAGATAACTATTATTCATATTAATTGGGCTATTACCATCAGCCGTCATAGTTAATCGCCCACATTTTGTAATGATATTGTCATTCATGTTGAGATTACCTGTCATAGCGCGTGAACCATCCAATTTTAATACATCTGTAGGTAGCTTACTTATTTCTGCTTGGACAAATGCCTTGGAGACTAAATCATTTGTATCAAAAGTATTTACACCATATGGTTCAGTATTTTTTATCCGTTTACCTTTTAAGTCATAGTCATCACCTTTTAATTTTAAAAAGTTTTCATTAACATAAAGTTTATTAACAGCCATTTTAGAATCTTTTAAAGCATTAGTGTAATCAGTGATTGGGACATCATCTTGTGTAACTAAATCTGTTATTTTATTGTCATTCATGTTGAGATCTCCTGTCATAGCGCGTGAACCATCTACTTCGAGATAAAGACTTAAATCAGGCTGTGGTATGGAAGCAATTTGACTTTCAAAATAACTCTTTGTCACAGGTTGCTGCGCCCCAGTTGTAATAGGTAAGCTAAAAATCCTATTTCCATTCATAGATAGATTACCAGTCATGTTTTGGCTTCCGTTTCGGAGTAATACTTCTGACTTATCTGCTTTTCTAGAAGATAAATCATTAATAGCAATATCCTGTTTAGCGTCTTGATCGTCAACATATTCTTTATTGACAGCGTCTTTTTTATCAGTTGGATTACCAATATTGATTATCTTTTCATTATTCATATTGATTGGTTCAAAATTTAATATTGTTCCTGAAAAATCAGAACTTTTAACATTAAATAATCTATGATCAAAACTAGTCCTTTGTGTTCCTTTGACACATCTACTAAAAAATAGAAATTTAAAATTAGAGTTACTGGAACCATAATATCGAAATTGAATACTACTGTTCACATCTCTTTTAGAACTATTAAATATTATGTAAGCTTTTGCGTAATTGCTAAACCAATCATGACTAAAATCAATTATGTTTGCATTACCAGTGACATTGGTCAATAATAGCCTATCTGAATAACCATCTGTAACAATATTTGTTCCCTCATATCCAAATATTTCAAAAACGATAGAATAATTAGGATCTATTTCTAAATTGTTCACTAGTTTAACAGTAGAATAAGCATAACCAGATTGCGTCCCTTCTCGAGGCGCTTCTAATAGTTCAAAATGATCAGTATGCCCAGGAATAGAAACGTCCCCTTTAGTTAATTCTGCTTTATCACCAAAATCTTTATAAAAAGTAAAACTAGGTTGCAAATGATAATTTGTCCTATGATCTGTTGTCATCTCCTTTAATTGTTTTAGAGGTACAGCATCATTATCATCAGCTGCAGATTCTAAATGACTAATTTTATGATTATCCATATTTAAATGACCAGTCATTGAAGTTGTTCCATCTCTTTTCAGATAAGGTGACAAATCAATAGCTGGTAGGTTATTATCTACATACTCTTTTGTTGCTGCATCATTATTATGGATAGGAGCAGCTACTTCAGTTAATCGCTTACTATCAATGTCAAAATTACCATCATCAGTTAGACTAAATCCAATTCCAGGTAAACCAGGATCACCTTTTTCACCTTTACCTGTTGCTGCTAATGTTTCAAGTTGTCCATTGCTAAAACCCATATATAATATAATGTAAATTATAATTCTTCTTCTTTATCTCTTAAGTAATCAGAACGTAATATTTTCAGATCTTTAATTAATAATAATATTTCATCTGAAATAGATTCGTTGTATTTTCTTTCAATCATTTTTAAACATTCTAGTTTACTAGTAAGATTCTCTAATGAAAAATTTATGTTATTAAACTCATTATATATTTCTTTTGTTAATCTTATCGTCGAACGATTTCTATCCATATATTATATATTTTCATTGAAATTTTTTCTCATTGTCTTTTTTGTCTTATCAATGTACGCAAAACTATAAGGTTCGCTAGTCGCACTCTCGAATCGCTTCTTAGGTACATTGACTTCACGGCACATTCTTGCTGTCTCTGCATTACTTGGAGAGTCAAAAATACAAAAATGAGAGCAATTCAACCTGATGTCTTTAGGAGTGAGATAATAAGATTGACTTAAATAGATTACACTGCACTTTTTATGACGACCACCAATAAAATATTCAATTAGAGGTTTTTGGTTTCGTTCACAAACATAATCATCAAAGATGACTATTTTTTGGTTATCATCATCTAAGCTTTGGAGAGGAACGACATCACCATTACTCTCTTCTATGACATCATAACCAACCTCTTCTGAAATGGGTCGAAATGTTTCTAATAGTTGTCTGTACTTCGGTTGCTCGAGATTTTTAGAAAACAAGTAAATCTTATCATAGTAGAGTAGATTATAAAGCATATGCATGAGAACGTTAGTTTTACCACAACCGCTTGGTCCACAAATTAACATTCGAAAAGTGTCTGAAGGCATATAAGGTAGCAGTCTTTTGAAATTGCTGTCATTATTAGAAGCTGAATCATAATTAGGAATTTTCATCTATATAATTAATTTTTTTTTAGTTTTTTGATTCAAAAATCATTATAATATGTCTCATAATATAAAAAATCTCTATTAATATATGAGTCTGTCAAATTGGAAACGATTAGCTCAGAAGCGGACTGAGATTGGAAGGATGAAGAATCAGCTATATGATGAGATCACTGAAGCGAAGATAAAGAGTAAGACCTCTGACCAGCGGATAACAAAATCATTTAGACTAGATGAAATCATAGATGGGTTAAAGGCACAAAAGCCTAAGAATAGACCACAAAAGGGAATACGTCCTGCGGCGCCAGGTAAAGCAGAAGAAGAAATTGATTACGCACCTGAAGTAGATCCATATGAAGATATGGATGTAGAAGGATTATTAGATCTTGAAGATTACGTAGCGCCGCAGACAGAAAAACAAATAGCTAAGATGCCTGAAGGCCCTCCACCAAAATATGAAATGGAGCCTAGTTTTTGGAATTTAGAAGGAGATGAATCTTTACCACCAGAATATTCTGCTATAGAAGAAGAACCTTCAGCAATTGAAGCGCCACGAGAAGAAAGAGAAGCAAATAAGATTTTAGATCATTTGGAACTTCCCAACTATGATGATGTTGAACTGAGACTGGCCGAACCTGAAATGACTGCAACAAAACAACGAAATTATCTAGATAAAGTTGTAAAAGATGCTGAAAGGAGAAGAAGACAAGTAATTGCTTTTAAAGGAAACGCTACTAAAAAATTTAATAAAGGTGAGATTGATGCAGCAGAAAGAGATAGAATACATCAAAATTCAGACCGATTTAGAGGAGAGCTTAATGATTATATCAAGCAATATAGATTTAAAAGCAAATCAACGAAAGGTTACGGGACCAAAAGAGGCAGGGGTGTAAGTGGAAGTGGCGTGTATTTCTATAATGATGCTAAAGAATTACTAAAGAAATTAACACTAATTATTGGTGAAATGGAAGCAGGTAATACAAGCGTTAAGATGAGAAATATGGGCCAAACTATCTTAGACACTCTATTACGAACAAAATCAATCAATAAGTCGCAATATCAAAAGTTAGTCAAAAAATATTTCGGGGTTTAGTATATGGAGAGAGAAATCTCATTAAGCAGTTTTGCAGTTAAAGATGAACCTGGTAATCGACCTGGTGATTTTACTACAAGGTTTTCTAGAACTTTAAACTATGAACACAGTGATGGGGTTTGGTATATTGGTTTTAATAAAATTATTTCAATGGCTTTTACATGGACAAATATAAATTCTGGTTATAGCAATCAAAAGATAGCTTACAGTAAAGACGGTGGGAAAACATTTACAGATATTGATTTTCCAAAAGGAGTTTGGGATTACACTGATATTGATAATTACATTAAGGAAAAGTTAATGGTGATGGTGATGAAGAATTTCCAATTACTTTAACTTTTGATGAACCAACTTTCAGAGTCATAGTTACTTTAGACGCAAACTATCAGCTTGACCTAAGTAAATCAAATTTTGGTAAACTAATAGGATTCGATAAGGTGGTCTTAAGCAATGAGAGAAACGTTAGCCCCAAAATACCTAACCTATCAGAAGATACAGATGTCCTAAATATTCATTGTGATTTAGTCTCTGATTCATTAGTAGATGGGAGAGAATCAGATATTGTTTTTAGTTTTGGTACAGGAACTTTGAGACCTTCTTACAATTTTACCCTTGAACCGCGTCGTATTATATTTAATCCTATCAATAAAACAAGAGTTTCAAGCGTTCGAATCTATGTAACTGACGGTTTAAGAAGACCAGTCTATTTAAATCATGCTGACACTGCATTTTCATTAATCTTAAAAAAAGTTCCATACTAAGGTTATATGAAGTCAAGAGAGTTCAAAAAGATTTATCACCCAAGAACGGGACGATATGTCTACAAACACCGTGGCAATGAAATTATCGTAGATAATCTTATGAAACCACTAAAAAAAGTAGCTAGTGCTTTAACTGGACAGGTTTTAAAACCATTTGCTAAAAAAGCAATACAAGCTGGTGTATCTCATGCGGGAGAAAAAGTTGGTAAAAAGGCTGCTGATAAAGTTATAGAGAGATCTGGTGAGCTTATCCGAAAAAGGCTGTCCTCACGGTCTAAAAAAGCAAAACCAGCAAAGCCAGCAAAGCCAGCAAAGCCAGCAAAGCCAAAAACTCAGGATGAAGTTAATGCACTGATTAATAATCTAATAGCACGCTCTTAAAGAAAAATAATCTAATAGCACGATCTTAATTAATAAAAAAATGTCTGATAAAAAATATATAATGGCATTTAGATCACCAGAGTACGTACAGAGAAACGAACTAGTGCAATTTCGTCTTCAAGACGCTATAAGAGCTCCTGCCAATACTCAAGAGCAAGAAAAGAAAGGTTACAAATTTCATGTTACTGACCGGGGTATTATGCTTGATTGGTTTAATGCCTTTTTTGAAGTGCGATTTAGATTAGACCTTAAAGCAAATGGACAATGCAGACGCCAGAACAACAATTATTAATGGATCGCATTCATTAATTAAGCACATGGTTATTAAGAGTGCTGGAAAAATCGTCTATGACACTGATAATCTTCATCTTGTAACTTTTGCTAAAAATCTTTTAGAATATTCAGATGATTTTGGGCGTAGTACAGCCAAAAATAGCTTATGGTATTTAGATACAGATGCCACTTCAGATGATACAAACACTGGTTTGGAAAGTAGGCGTTTATTAACAGCTAACAGAGCTCATGTTAATACAAGTATTCCATTAAATAGGTATTCTTTTTTCGAAGAATTAGAAGGACGATTGTTACCTCCAATGGATCTCCAATTTGAAATAGAACTTACACCGGACGCTGAAGTCTTATATGGGGCAGTTGATACATTGAGATTAGTAATTGATCGTTTTTATCTATGGGTACCACGACTAGAACCAAAAGATGCTCTTATGACTAAATTCATCAGTGAATACCAAAAACCCAGTAAATGGAAATACCTCAAAGAAATGTACCAAACTTCAGATACTACCAGAAACAGTGGTGATTTCAGAATCTCAGCTAGTATTGATAAAGTAAAGCATGTTTCCTCTACTTCCAGAGACTTAAGACAAATGATATGTCAGCAAATCCTTATATTTTTGATACTTTTAAACTTAATGCTGCTGATGCTAATAGTCATCTTAGCACATGTCGTCTTGAATATGGTAATGGTGTCTTCTATCCAGAACTTGAATATGATACAGAAAGTAAAACAAAAATCTATTATGATTTAATGAATTATTCATGGAAAAAGAATGATTATAATACAGGTACTCAGCTCAATATCGCTAATTTTTCGAGTCTTTATCCAATGTTATATTTTGATTTAACTTATCAAACAGAACAGGTTAGCCGAGATCCAAAGCAACTTAACATAAGATTTCGCCTCTCACAAGCAGCTGCTGCTGATTTTCGAGTGCATGCAATTGTTCTTTATGAAGAAGATGTTGTTGTTGATAAAGTGGGAGATCAATTAGTAATAGTTTAGTAAAATATTTTACATTAGTTAATTATTTAAAATTAAGCGTCTTAGAAAAAAAATATTTTAATATAATATATATGAGAGTTAAAGAAAGAGTGAACGAAAGTCAGAACGAAAGAGAGAACAAAGAAGAAATAGTCGATTTTCTCCATATTGACACTTCAAAGATAACTTTTAGAAAACCAAAGCCAAATAAGCACAATGGAACACAGATTGGAATATTATACAATGGAAGGACATTATTTGTTAAATATAAAGGATATACTCCGTTCGGTTTAAAAGAAAATTATGATAAAAATGGAGAATATCAAGGTACTAGAATGCAAATTAATTGTGATGGGGAATATCTAGAAAAAGCCAAAGAATTAGACCAATTCTTCATTAATTATATACATTCTTTAAATTCCAAATATAAAAAAATACCAAGAGAAGCTGTAGCGGGATATGATGAACACGGGCAAGGTGGTTCTTGGAAAAGAATTTGCAAAAAGCCATATAAAATTGTTGATGAAGAAAGAGTGAACGAAAGAGTGAACGAAAGAGTATATCAAGATTACCCATCAAAGATGGAGTTTAATCTCTTTTTTAGAAATGATATACTAGCTACAAGATTTTTTACATGGGATGGGGAAAATTTAGGATATGAATCAGTAAAAATTGGTCCACGAAGTAAAGTGAAATTTATTGCTTCCTGGTTTTCAATTACAACTGGAACTTTTGGAGCTACTCTAAAACCAAAATTAATGCAAGTATCATATCGAGAAGAAGAAGATATTTTTAATAACTTCATCTTAGATGATGATGAAGAAGAAGAGGTTATATCTATTGGATCTGATTAATAAATATGAGTCATAGACTATGCCAACGTCATAGAATAAATATTATTTATGAATTTTTAAAAAAGTACATAAATAATATATAATGACTGAATTACATCAAATTTCTGTCACACTTTCTGAAGGGCAAAAACGAAAACTAACTAAGGCTTACAGAAACAGAAAAGAAATAAGTTTACGCTTAAGTAAAAATGCGTTAAGTGGTTCTAATGTCCTTATGGTACCAATGAATACTGTTAAGAGACTCGCTAAGGCTAAATCAGCTAATCGAGGAATGGTTATTACTATATCAAAGTATAATATCAGGCGACAAACTGGTAGTGGAATATTTAGCTCAATATTGCCAGTATTAAAGAATGTAGCACCAACTATAGGTAAAACACTAGGATTGTCTGCCCTAGCAGGGTTAGCTTCTGAAGGTGCTAGCCAAATAGTTAAGAAAATAAGTGGTGGACAAATGTTTCAAGTACCAAATAAAAATCTATATATGTTAGCTCAAATGGGTGATCTACTGACTAAAGGACAAATAGGAGATTTAGCTAGAGCTCATAAATTAGGAGAAGACTTACTTTTCAAACTTACACAACGACAAGTAGGTAGTGGTATTGGCACGTTACTAGCTAGTATTGGTATTCCAATGATTATTGATGCATTAAAAGGAGGAAGTATAAAAGGTGGAGCTCCTAGAATGGGCGGTCCAAGATCAAATGGTGGGGCAGCAGTAATGCCAATGGCTCCACCACCTTTTATTGGCACATGGGGCAGGGGAAAAAAAAAAAAGAACTAAAAAAGCCTAGCCCCAACCACCGACCTAAATTCCATAAAGATATCCCAATGAGTAATTTTGATCTTTTAGATTGGTGTAAATACTTGAAGATACCTATAGAGAATGTTTTAAGTAGAGATCAGACTGTACCACATCAGCATAAGTTAGCGCTTTTTATTTATAATTTAGAACCTCATTATATGAGCGGTAGTCATTGGGTTACAACCTATGTTCGTAATGGTACAATAAATTACTTTGACTCTTTTGGGATGCCGCCTTTTCAAGAGTTGGTAAACCATGCAAAAGAGAAAAACTTAAATTTATTACACCAAAACAAACAAATACAGAATCTCTATACTACAACCTGTGGCTATTTTTGCTTGTATTTCTTGAATGAAATGCATAAAGGAGTAGATTATTTCGATTTATTGCAAGTTTTTAGCTTTGACACCGAAGAGAATGAAAAATTCATAGAAAACTACATTAAAGGATTGCTTAGGTAGTTTGAAGACTTCTCATTTTTTTTAAATCTCGTTTCAAGCTATTTCTCAGATTTCTCACTCTTTTAGTTTCTCCAGAACAACATAAAAAGGCAATTTTTCTATAAAGAAGTTTGTAATGTTTATACATCGCTTCTATTCTACGTATTTCTTTTTCAACGTCAATGCCATTGTCATTGTCAATTTGTTCCATTATAATATATTAAAATAAAATAAAAAATAATTATATAGATGAAAAGCTATTGTGTAAAACAACGAAAACAGACAGAGTGCGTTCCTGGTTCAGAAAGGGTTGTACAGGCAAGAAATGGTCGTGCCATGATGAAATGTAAATGTGCAGAATGTGGGATAACAAAAACTAAATTTGTTAAGTCAGGGGCAGTAGGAAGAGGTAGAAAAGGAAAAGGGCTATTACTGGGTAAAAACAGTCCATTTAAGGGAATTCCCCTCATAGGAGCTATATTATAGTTAACTTTGTTAACAATAGATTTAATATTAAATCCATAATAATTATAACAATTATAATAATATTAATTAAAATCCATAGATTTAATATATGTTATCTTATTGTGTTCGACAAAGAAAAAGGACAGAATGTGTACCTAATTCTGAAACTTTTGTAATTACAAAAAACGGTAGAAATGCAATGCGATGTATTTGTGCTGAATGTGGAATTACAAAATTTCGTTTTATATCACAAGGAGAAATGCAGGGAAGCGGTTTTGATGAACTAATTGTCAAAGGGTTGGCTGCTGGTGCAAAAGGATTGTATAACCTTGGAAAAATCGGCGCTAGTAAAGCAATAAAATCTGATTATGTAAAAGATAGGGTTAAAGGCATTGGTAAAAGGTATTTGAATAGAGCAATTGACTCTCTGGCTGACGATATTTCTAAAAAAATCAGTGGAAGGGGAAAGGGGAGGGGAGTCGATATTCATAAAGCAATAGGTAAGTTACCTAAACCGAAAGCTGGTTGGACTCTTCCAGGACACAAATATACTGGTCCTTACAATGATTTAGAAAACCAAGTAAAATGGGATCGAAACACAGGTCAAATCTATGAAATCTATGATAAGCCAACAGGTAAGACAGATGCTATAGCCATGCAACACGATGTTGATTACTCAGTATGTGCTGATAAGGGAGTAAATGTAAAATCATGTAAAAATGTGGCTGACAAGAAAATGGTCCGAGCTCTAGATGCAATTCCCTGGAATGAGAGACAGTGGGGTCATTGGTTGGCTAGAAACACTATTAATACAAAGCAAAAACTTGGTTTAGGAGTAAAAAAAAAAAAAAAAAAATTTAGACACATGGGAAGGGCTAGCTAATGAGTTACACAAACCTATAAAACGAAATTTTACCAAGAGAAGAGTCATTGCACATAATGTAGATGATATATGGTGTTCAGACTTAGTTGATATGCAAAAGCTTAGCAAATGGAACCGAGGTTATAAATATCTTTTAATGGTCTTAGACCTTTTCAGTAAATATGGTTGGATAGTACCTCTAAAGACAAAAACTGGCTTAGAAGTTTCTAAAGCGTTTGAAAGCTTATTAGAGAAAAATAAGCCTAAAATGTTATGGGTAGACAAAGGAAAAGAATATTATAACAAAAATGTGTTAGATCTCTTAGCTAAGGATAAGATAACTATCTATTCCACTGAAATGAAGAGAAATCATCAGTTTGTGAGAGATGGAATAGAACTATCAAAGATAAAATGTATAAGAGATTCACTATGCAAAACAATACAGTCTACGTTGACATCCTTCCGAAAATACTCGCCTCTTACAACAACAGCCGACATAGATCAATAGGAATGACACCTTTCCAAGCTAGAAAACCTGAAAACTATGGAAAAGTTTATTTTAATTTATATGGGGATTTAGCCAGAGACGACAAAAAAACAAATAGAAAACCCGAATTTAGAGTAGGTGATAGAGTCCGAATAAGCAAATACAAAAGGGTGACCTTTGATAAAGGATATACTCCTAATTGGACTGAAGAAGTTTTCATCATAGACGAAATTAGATTCACTAATCCTATTACTTATAAGATAAAAGACTTAAATGGTGAAGCGATTAAGGGTACTTTCTATAGAGAAGAGTTACAAAAGACAGATCAAGAGGTCTATAGAATAGAGAAAATTATCAGAAAGTCTAAAGGAAAAGCATTAGTTAAATGGAAAGGTTACCCAGACGAATTTAACAGTTGGGTGCCATTAAAAGATTTAGAAAAAATTATTTAAAAAAAATTAGAATATTATAAATAATTATATAGATGGAAAAAACAGAAGAACAATTGAAACGAGAAGAGAGAAACAAAATTAACAATGAAAAACTCAAAAATATTGAATGGTACTGTGATGTATGTGGAAATGGAAAAAATTACACTTATAGAGGAAAATATATGCATCTAAAGACACAGAAACATAATAGAAACTTACTCAAGATTAAATTTACTGGCACACTAATTGATTTATAATAATAATAATTTAAAAAAGTTAAGATTTAAAAAAAAAATTAGACTTATATATATATTATATAGATGACTAATAAAATAAAAATTAAGATAAAACCCAAAAAGGATATACCAATGCCAAAACCATCTTATTGGTATTGTGATCTATGTAAGAAAAAATATGCAAAAAAGGGAAAATATCAGCATTTAAAGACAGATTTTCATAAGCTTAATGAAGCAAAAAAAGGTCCGCAAGGTCCACTGATACCTCTGCCACAACCACGAAGATCTAAGAATCCAGGAGATTATGTTGAAAATCGACTAATCAAATTAATTGCAGAAAAAAGACTAAGGGACTCATTTCTTGGAGGAACTTTAATAGATGATCCGATAAGTCCCTCAGTCAATTTACCAGAACCATTAAGACCTACTGAATATAGACCAGCCCCACCTGTCGCCCCAGTACCAAAACCACGTACAAAACCACCAGTGCCTTTACCGAGGCTAAAAATAATAAGACCTATAAAACCTGTACCTACAAGACTTCAAAAAAAGGTTAAAAATGTGATTGATCAAATCGCTCCATATTATCAGCCTGAAACTATAAGAGAATTCAGAAGAAATTTGAAATTTATCCCTAAAGACATCACTATTACTGAGCGATCCAATGCATTAAGAGGTAATGTTCAATCTTATGATGTACAAATTGCCAATAGAAATGACCCATCAATACAGTTAAGTAGGACTAAAAAAGCAATATTTGATCTTTTAATGCGATCATTATCAGATAAAAGGGGTTTTAAATACAATACTACACTAAGGGTACGATTATCAAAGCGTAAAGAGGGTACGATAATTTACCGAGAACCTTATTTTAACGCTGGCCCTTTTACGGTGACCAATAGAATAGATATAGAAGAAAGTATCGATAATGGTATTGAAAGAATTTTAGAGTTAATAGCTGTTTGGCTCTCTGAAGGTTCTGGTTGGGTATTTGAATTAGTACTTTCACATAACATTAATATTGTCTCTTACTTTCCATTAAGAGGAACATCATATATTAAGCTCCCAGAGGAACTACGTAACCCTATGAAGGGTTTAATCAATCCCAAAAATGAAGACAATAAATGTTTCCTATGGTGTCATATTAGACACCTTAATCCACTTGAAAGAAACCCTCAAAGTATAACTAAGGCAGATAGAGAATATGTCAAACGGTTAGATTACACTGGTGTCACTTTCCCTGTCACTATCAAAGATATTGATAGGATAGAAAAGCAAAATTCTATTAATGTTAATGTATTTGGTTATGATCGGGGAGCTTATCCTATCAGAATATCAAAAGCTAAATTTCCAGACCATATAGAATTACTATGGATTGGTACTAATGATAAAAAATATGAAAAGAGCCACTATGTGCTTATTAAGAATTTCGATCGATTTATGAGTTCATTCACCAAATATAAAGCTAGGAAATATTTTTGTCTCCGTTGTCTTCATTGTTGCTCTTCTGAGAGAGTCCTGGAAATGCACAGAGAGGATTGCTTAGCTATTAATGGAACTCAAGCGATCAAGATGCCTGAGGCAGGATCAAAAATTTATTTTAAAAATCACAAGAAAGTGTTACCTGCGCCTTTTGTCATTTACGCTGATTTTGAAGCAATCACAGAAAAGATAGACGGTTGCCAACCTAGTGATGATCAATCTTACACTACCACTTATCAGAGTCATAAGGCCTGTAGTTACGGATATAAATTAGTTTGTAGATATGATAACAGATATTCAAAACCAGTAGAAATTTCTCGCGGAGAAGATGCTATAGACAAATTTATTGTACAGATGATGAATGAAGTAGAAGATTGTCGAAGAATAGTGCGAGAACGATTTCAGAAACCATTATTTATGACAGATCAAAATGAAAGAGATTTCCAAAATAGTAGAGTATGTAATATTTGTGAGCGTCGTTTTACACCTGAAGATCTTTTCACTCTTGATGGTGTTATAAATAATAATAAAGTCAGAGATCATTGCCATATTACAGGTAAATATCGTGGAGCAGCACACATACATTGCAATCTAAAATGGGCTATCAGTCCACAAAAGTTAAAAATTCCTGTAATCTTTCACAATCTTAAAGGTTATGACTGCCATTTTATCATGCAAAAATTAGGAAAACTGATAAATGAAGATGTAGTCTATGATATTGTTGAATTTAAAGATCCTTATGGTAATATTCAATATGCAAAACGTAGTATAAATATTGGTGTTATAGCAAGTAATTTTGAGAAATATATGGGTTTTAGACTAGGTAATCATTTGACTTTCATTGACAGTTTTTCATTTATGAGTCAGAGTTTAGACAGATTAAGCAGTAATTTAACTGATGATGCGTTCTCGTATACACGGGGGGCTTTTCCAAATGATGAACAATTCAGATTAATCAAGCGAAAAGGTGTTTACCCTTATGATTACATGGACTCATTCGAGCGATTTAGTGAGAAGTCTTTACCAGGGATAGAAGATTTTTATAGCATTTTAAATGATACAGGTATTTCAGAGAGTGACTACTCACACGCAAAGGAGGTCTGGAGTACTTTCCAAATCAGAGACATGGGAGAGTATCATGACCTATATTTGCGGACTGATGTTCTACTCTTAGCGGATGTATTTGAAAGTTTTAGAGGAACATGTCAGACAAACTATGGGCTAGATCCTTGTCATTATTATTCAGCGCCTGGGTTATCTTGGGATGCATTACTGAAAATGACTAATGTAAATCTGGATTTAATTTCAGATATAGATCAACAACTATTCATTGAAAAGGGTATGAGAGGTGGTATTAGTACTATTACACACAGACATGCTGTAGCAAACAACAAGTATATGAAGGGTTACAATCCAGAGTTGGAAAGTAGTTATTTAATGTATTTGGATGCAAATAATCTTTATGGATGGGCTATGTCACAGTCACTTCCAACTGGAGATTTCAAATGGATTCCCTCTGAAGATTTTGAGGATCCTGAAGATTTCATCTTAGAAAATTACACAAATGATACTAGAAAAGGTGTTATTTTAGAGGTAGATTTAGAATATCCGGAAGAGCTACACGATTTTCATAATGATTATCCATTAGCACCAGAAAAGATTTTAATCACTGATGATATGTTGTCAAAGTATTGCAAAGATTTAAAAGAAAAAGAAAATATTAGCAGTGGTAGAGTTCACAAGTTGGTTCCTAATCTAAGGAATAAAGAAAAGTATGTATTACATTACAGAAATTTGCAGCTTTATTTATCTCTTGGTATGAAGTTAACAAAGATTCATAGAGTATTGGAATTTACTCAGCGACCATGGATGAAACGATACATTGATTTAAACACTGAAAAGAGAACAATGGCTAAGAATAGTTTTGAGAAAGACTTCTTTAAACTGATGAATAATTCAGTGTTTGGTAAAACCATGGAAAACCTAAGAAAAAGATCCAATATCCATTTAGAAACTGATCCTAATCATTTATTGAAGCTAACAAGACAACCAACGTACGTTTCTTCTAAAATATTTGACGAAAATTTAGTAGGAGTACAAATGAAAAAGGTGAGACTAGTCCTAGATAAACCATCTTATGTTGGTTTCTGTATCTTAGACATGAGTAAAACATTAATGTATGACTTCCATTACAACTATATCAGAAAAAAATACCCAGAAGCGAAGTTACTTTTTACTGATACTGACTCTTTATTTTACCATATAAAAGCAGAAGATCTTTATAGTGATTTATATAAAGATAAGGACCTATTTGACAATAGTGATTATCCCAAATCTTCTAAGTTCTTTTTTGTAGAAAATAAAAAAGTAATTGGTAAATTCAAAGATGAAACAGCTGGTGATGCAATCATAGAATTTGTTGGTCTAAAAAGTAAAATGTATTCATACAAGACAGAAAACAAGGAAAACAAGACTGCTAAGGGTGTCAAAAAGAATGTCATTAAGAGTGAATTATCTCTCTCTTATTTCCTTGATACTTTACAAAAATGTAATACTATGAGGCATAAGATGCGAACTATCCGGTCAGAGTATCATCAGATATCTAGTTACCAAATTAATAAAGTATCATTATCACCTTTTGATGATAAAAGATATATTTTAGATGATGGTATCAGTAGTTATGCATATTGGAATCATAAAATAAAGAATAATTTATAGTATATATGCCAATTCCGAATTTTAAAAAATTCTTGTTGGAAGACCCACTTGATGATACTGATAGTAGCGATAGTGATTATGATCCTAATTCAGATGAGGAATCGACGAGCAGTGAGGAAGAAGAAGAAGAAGAAGAAGAAGAAGAAGAAGAAGAAGAAATAAATAGATCTCTCTCCACTGTACTTTAAAGAATAAAGGGACATTAATTATTATTATGAATAAAGAAACTATTGGCAATCTACATCGTAAAAAACTTTCAGAAATTGTTCTGAAAGAAAAAAAAATACCAGATATAAAAAAAAAATTGTAAATTTATCCAACAAAAAAGATTATTCTAGAATTGATCAAATTGAACAAATAAGGTTAGAAAATGAAATAAATGATATCAAAAATCTTCGTACTAGTTATTTATTAAAGAATGCTATTTTACTTTTTTTACATACAGAAAATCAAGCAAAAAATATAAACAAAAATTTTGTTTATGGTGTTGATATCTTAAAGAATAAGAAAAATGATAAGATTGATCATAATTCTTATTATAAAAGGTATAAATATAATATCTTTCCTGAAGAACTTTGTTACATTGAAAATAATATAAATGAAGATAACTATTGTTATACATGTAAAAAATTTAAAGTATTTAACATCGATGAAGCAATAAGTACTTGTCTAAGTTGCGGAATAAGCATTAATGTCTCAACAAATCCAGAAAAACCATCTATAAAACCTGCAGAAAATGATTACAAAAGATATACTCATTTTTGTGACTGTTTGGCCAATATCCAAGGCAAAGAAAGTGTTAAAGTGTCAGAAGAGGTTATTAATACTATTATCAGAGAAATCGTTCATGAAAAAATGGAAAATTCTTTGGAAAAGTTAACAGAAGCAGATATTAAAAGATATCTTAAAAAACATCGTAAATTACGTTATTATAATCATGCCACACAAATTTTGTACCGAATAACAAATATACCTCCATTACAAATGACTCCTATAATGGAAGAAAAACTAAAAATAATGTTTTTACAAATTCAAGAGCCATTTGAAATTTTTAAAGGTAAAAATAGAAGCAATTTTTTTTCGTATTTATATATCATCTATAAATTTTGTCAACTACTTGAATATAATGAATTTTTACCAAAGTTGAAATTGTATAAAGATCGTTTAAAACTCTATGAACATGATAAAATTTGGAAAAAAATCTGTGAACATCTAGGTGGTGAGAGCGCTGATTGGAAATTTATCAAGTCTTAAAAATTACGCATCGTGAGAACAGTCTAAATTTTACTATAATCAGACTACGCTAACTACGCATCGTGAGAACAGTCTAATTTTTACTATATCCTACACATTTTACGCATCGTGAGAACAGTCTAAATTTTACTATATCCTACACTATCCTACGCATTTTAGGCATTTTTTTAGCGTAAAATAGTATGTCTAATTTTTACGATATCTACGCTACTTACGCTACCTACGCATAACTACGCTGTTTTAGTGTGGGATATCATATAATTTAGACGCTGAGATGCGTAAAAATCCAGAGTTCTGCTAGCATCCCTAGTTACTACACTACTAATAACCTTTACTTTCCAGGTTACGAGTCTCCGAATATGCCGCTTATTTTCGATCTATTTTGGCCGATTTTGGCCATCGGGAAGAAAAAATTCGTTAAAAAAACACCGTACGATTTAAGGAACTTAAAGTAATATTTTTGCAACTAGTGCCCTAAGAGCTTCATTCTGGGCGAGTTTGAAGAAATTCCATTTTTTTGGCTATTTCCCGGTTTAGTCGATATTTAGGCGGAGCTGCTCTTTAGGTGTCCCAAACTCCTCACAATCAACCTTGTATTTAAACTGTTTGTTTTCCATTTATCCCTTTTTCTTTTTCCCTTCAATACTTTACTTCTTAATCACAATTGTAAATATTTCATTACTACTATTTGTTACCTTCTATATGTAATTTGTATATATTTATATGTATTCTATTTTTCTTTTTTTAACACTGTAAAATTAATGTTTGTGTGAGTTTAAATTAAAATTGAAATTGAAATTGAAAAACTCCATGAGATACTGGTTAAACGATTTATTTTCTAGTATATGGCGTTTAATGTGTGGTACCATCATTAGCTTTTTGACTCACTAAATGGCTTGCCCAAATACTTCAAGACTTGCAAAAATATACAGGATGCCACACTCTAAAACATCTGATATGCATTGCAATGACTTAATTTAAGTACAGTTTGATTTTAAACTGCTGTGCTAATTATGAACACCTTAAGCAAGCAAAAAGACAAATGTTGCAAATTGAGCAAACACATGTTTTAAAGAATCTCAACTGGTAGGAGGTAAACCACTATGTATATAGCCTACGCAATCCGTGTGTGAAACTGGTGAAATTTATATGCGTTATTGGCCAAGCGTGAGATCAAGATGGCTGATTATTGGTCAAGTTCGTTTTTGGCATGTTTATGGACCGAACGGAGTCGAGGTCCGCATGCAAAAAAAGAACGAGGCCAATATCCAGCCATCTTGAACGAACAGGCTTGGTTAATAAAGGATTTATTATATGGAAAAAGAACACTATTTTCTTTCGGGACACATCGAGTAATCCCGAGCGGGCAAGATAACCCCATCTTGCCCGCTCCTATAGCCAATCAGAGCGCAGGATTTGGTTCATCTTCCCCGTTCTCGGAGCTACCCTTAAAATAACACTTCGTTGTCGACTTCTGCACGGCGGAAGATGGAGGAATTTGAGAGATAGTGCCGTCGCGCACTCAGTTGATGTCAGCGGTTGTGGTCGGACGCATGCTCCACAAATATCACGGTGCCTCTTATTGCAAGAGGCTAAGTATGTGCTGTAAAGGAAATATAAAATCTTGCCATGAGATTCAGAAACACAATTGCTTTTAAATAAATTACTGCAACTGAAAGCAAATAGATCAAACACCTCGGCAAGTGTAGAACTCCATCCTCATCGAAATATGATATTCCCATGCCGTTGGCTTTATTCGTAAATAACGTGCCGTGATTGGTGGGTTTAGATGGTGATAGACAATGGTGTCGTGGTCAAAATTTCCATCGAAAATCTGAAAATGAACACAGCTGTGAACGAACTATTTAAAAAAGAAAGATTATCAGTTTAATTCTACATTCAGTTCTAAAGTAAAATTTACCACAAACAAAGGGGGAAAAGAAGAACGAGAAATGTAGTCAAATCCTCCTAGTCTAAGCTTGCTATTTCTCGTTTTCGCTCGTAATGTTTCAGTCAAAGTTTACTCGCATCGTATCGGTTTCTCGCTTTGATTTAAGAAGTTGGGAAAAAAAAAACTTTTGTAAATTGATCACCGGAGAAAGCTTTTGAAAGCTTAACAGGCCAGATAAGACATCCTGGAGTAGCATTCTAACATCAAAGTATTGAAATGTGACATGAAAGCAGAAAATATAGCAAAGACAATAGG
>OZ026600.1:6197947-6230447 GCA_964020085.1 Micromussa lordhowensis | reverse complement strand
TTTGATCCTTGACCGTGTTTTTCTTGATTTTTCAAAACGCCAGAAAATTGCCAAAACTGACTCAAAAGGGAGCGATAAAAGAGCTAACAAGTCTTAAAAATGTAGAAATGACTGCTGGAAAGTTGATAAAAACAAGAAAATTCTGAAAATGCTGAAAGACGCCAGTCAAACCACAGTTGCTATAGAAACGTTCCAGACACAATGAAATAGGAAATTGCTTTCATTTACAGCTCAGAAGTTTGAAAGCTGTCACGTATATATTGAGAAAGTTATGGACGGTTAAAGTCAATACGGAGAATATCTGCCCCTCCCCCCCCCCCCCCCCCCAAGGTCTGAATAAGGACAGTCGAAAACGAAAGTTAAAGGTAAAGGTAGAATCTTTATTTAGACACGATATTTCCTTCAGGACTTAACAATATTGAATTAAATTAGTCTAAATACCTAAATATTAAATCACTACTACTACAATAAAGGAATACCACTACAATAATGGAAATGATAAAAAAAAAACCCTGCTTTACAAGGAAGCCGTGTGTAAAAGCAAATAAAACTTACATACAGCTGCTATCAAAATTATCATTCTTCAATTCAGATTTAAATTCATGAAGACAGGCTGACTGTCGAATATTCAAAAAACCATGCGGTCAGCTGCGCCCGCAGTACGAGCAGCAGTGAAAACCATAAACTGTTGTAAATAAGCAATACGATGAAAATTCTTTTTCTTCCTAGCTAACGAAAAGAAAGACAATGCTCTAAAGCTTTTTGCTTCTAATAATTTAACTCCAGAATTCTGGACGGCTGCCACAATTGGAATTTACGTTCAGACAAAGTACACACTCACGATAAGATCAAAAGAGACAAAGATGCAAATGTTGGCACTTGAATCCTGGATGGTACAAAAATTTAAAAATATAATTAGTCATTGTTGAGGATTAAAACGAAGGTTAATTACCAAAGCATCCGTAGAGTTCCATCCTCATGGAGATGTGGTAATTCCATGCTGTGGGTATCAGTCTGATGTATCGCGCTTCGATTGGAGGAATCAAAGGATGTTTTACCACGGTGTCTTGATCACGGTTTCCAACAAACACCTAATGATAATAACGTAAATACAAACTACTGAAGAAGTACCTCCTACCAGATCAGATCAAATTGGCTGGGGTTTTTTGTGGCCGGAGCAGTTTATCACAAAATATTGTCTGCGAACAGGCAGATTAATGATTATAAACGATATATAAACGATTGAGAGTTTTAGCTTCTCGCTGTAAGCGCATTGAGAATTTTAAATGCGCTGACAAATGCATCGCTATTGTTATTGTGATATTAACGGCGAGAAGGGAAAAACAATCGGCGTGCAAAGCGAGCCGAATTAAATGCGAGAAAGTAGAGCGAAGCGATCGGGGCGGCACGAGGAAGCCTGTACACTTTGTTTTTGATGTGCCTATCCGCTCTTGGTGATAAGCTTGTAACAAATAAGTCAATGATGATAAGTCAAACAAGCTCATGGTTAGTCGCTCTTCTGGCCGGGGACATTGTGTTGTGTTCTTGGGCAAGACGCTTAACTCTCACAATGCCTCTCTTCACCCAGGTGTATGAATGGGTACTGGCGAATTTAATGCTAGGGGTAACCGTCCGATAGACTATAGCATCCCATTTAGGGGGAAGTAGAAATACGCCTAGTCGCTTCATGCTATGGAAACCAACCGCTCGTATCCAGACTATTTCAGTTGCGATTAATTTGCGAAGATTTTTGACTACGTTCCGAAGACATCTAATAAGCACTACTAACCTTATCTGAGTTTTCTCCATACTGCTTATAAACCTGAAACAAAAGCCCATCCGTACTGTATTGTAACTTGTATTTGGTCACCCGTTGACTGGGGTTTCCGTGCCTCCCTTGAGTTGCCACAAAAGTGACATTTGCCTCGACACGAAGATCGATTTGAATCCACTGATTGAGATCATTTGTGCTTGCGGCCCATGCTCCGCCACCACCCTTAAAATGCAATCTTCCGTAGGTTGGGAGAAGACTTCCATCATATTGAGAAGACACCAAAATCTGTCCCGCTGTTATTTTATGATTTTCCATTCCCAAGGGAGCTACACACCCTAGTAATAACAAATATGAAAGTTATAGAATGATCTCACATTTTGCTCAAGATGAATATTTGCAAAGTCAATACACTGTCATTTTTTTAATCGTATAAGCTGCAAATTTCTTAGCTATGAAGACATATAAGCTGTAGTAAGGACAATAGTTTGCAATCAAAAAAAGTAATTGTTTTCCATGGAGGCAGATACATTAAATTCAAATATATTTTACCCTACAGAACATTTTTATCTCGAGAAACATTAATGAAGTTTGAAAAACAAAACTATTCTCTCTACTTTCGTTTTTCGAATATATTTAGCACCGAGCTTAATAATTAATTAAAGACAACACTTAAAAAACAAACAAAAAAATATCACACCCTTGCTGAAATAAAAAAAACAAAGAGATTACCAAAAAAAAACAACAACACTGTAAATGAACATACTAGTTTTATTCACCTCGCGTGCAATGAAAACCTGTATAGCCCGGCGCACAAACACAATTGTATTGATCCTCTTCGTAAATTGGATTGCAGCTGCCCTCATTTTTGCAGGGATTCCTTGAACAAGGTGTCTACAGTACAAAAATAACCATGGTGATATATAGCATTGTCGCATGTGCAACTGAGTAAATAAGAGTATGTATAAAATTGGATAGTGTAAATAAGAGTATATATACAATTGGAAAATCCTGCAACCAAACACAACGCGTAATTATGTTCTTTGTAATAAGCGTCCGACTTTTGTCAACTTTATGAAGCCGTTTTGCGTTAAGTAAATTATTAATGCAATTTTTGGAAAATTTTAGTACGAACCGAGGTTTTAGTGGTATAGAATCGTGAATCACTTGTTTCTAAAACTTGATATATTCGGCGTAGTAATTTCCTTTTTGTCTTTCGATAGGAAAAAATCGTCCCAAAAGTCTTTCCCTGGTGACGCCGCTGAGAATTTGCCTTCACATTCGCTTTTCTACACATCACACTAATTGAACGCCGCAACTGAACATTTATTAGTTACTCGTATCCCTGAAACAATTCTACCCGTATGTTGTTCTAGAAGCCTTGAGAATATACGTAGCATAAAATGCAGTTTGTTATTGTCTCCCGCATCGGACTCTTCTACCTGACATAAACCGTTAAGTTAAATTAATTATTTTATTTTTTAATCACTTTCCGTCTATTTTCCCCTTTTCTTTACTATGAAAACATCCCACCTTCGCAATAGTGAAAAAATGTTAAATTAAGCTGGATTTCAAATCATCAATATTACCTTTATGCTGTAATGGCGAAACTCCTGCGAAACGGTCAGTTTATCTGGACGTCTAAACTTGTCTTCACTTAGCAGCTCGCAGCGAAGTTTTCCATTTTCGTTTGGCGACAAAGCAACGTTGAACGAAATACAGGGCGCATTAGCAGCACAGGCGAAAGCGCACTCTTTATCCTGAACTACTTCACAAGAAGAGTCTAAGAGGGATCCTTGAAGATGCTGAAACTTGTGAGCTTCAAAATTTACGTACGACACCCCGTGTTGAAAACGAGATCGCTTCAAACCATGCTCACCTTGAATCAAACGTTGAGGCAGGCCTTTAACACAATGAAAACGGAGCAGAACAACTGTCAACAGAACGAAAAGCATTGAATTTCCTGTTTAGCAGAAGTATCGTTTCAACATGAAAGATGTCCTTCGGGTAAGTACATGTATATATATTATGCATCATTGTGTTTTGTAAGGTAAACTTAAAACGCCGAAAGAGCGAACTGATTGACAAGTCTACGAACCAATCCGCGAATGACATTTAGTCAAATTTCCAAACGATGCCTCGTACAATGCTAATGAAATTGGACAATCAATTTCATGGACATTTAACAGATGTTTGCGTTAGAAAAATAGAGGATATTACAGGACCGCTAAGAGAAAGGAAATGAAGGTCATTTCTGCCTCGACCCGGAAAGACGCAAGTTACGCTTGGTGATCGCTCTTTCCAGTGGGTAGAGCCACACGTGTCGAATGTGCTCCTATTTAGTATTCGATGCTTTAGTTCCACTTCATCTTTCTAGACAGCTGTGAAGAACCATTATTTCAGGATCGCATTTTACAATTTATATACTCTTGTTTTTGACATTACGCATACCTCGTAATTAAGATGTTTTAAAAGCAAGCAACCGGAACGATGATCCTGCTCGTATACGTTGGATCAATAGTGATCTAATCGGCTTCACAAATAAAATGAAGAATATAAAGGCAGAAACCGTCACGACCTAGAATGTTTTTTTGGAGGTGCTTCTTCAGGTACAATGAAAATTTTGCATCGGGACGTGTTTTTTATGTAGCATATTACTGGAAATACGTAAAACTAATTGACAGTATAAATTAAAGATAAACATATGAAGAAATAAAATAATAAATAAAGTAGAAGGAAACGATTAAAATGTTTCTTCACGGATGTTCAGACCATCAGGAACAAAAAGGCACAACAATTGTTCCTGATGGCCTGAAGAAGAAACATTTTAATCGTTTCCTTTTAAAAACATTCTACGTCGTGTCGGTTTCTGCTTTCATATTCTCGTAATTAAGCAGTCGTTTATTATTCCTGTGAAAATTTAACAATTATTCTTTGAAATCGATATGAATAGCGGCAGGATATTTACCGAGCCGCAAACCGGCGAGTTAAATATATTCTGCCGCTATTCACCGAGATTGAAAATAACAATTGTTTTAGTATACACACACGAAGTACGGAGCATGCGCGAAACTGTTCACGTAACATATCAAACACGAGCGACAGTGTTTCATCTGGATATCCAAACACCGAGAAGAGAGTTGAAAATACGACGCGCAGCGGAGTATTTTTGACGAAATTCGAGGTGTTTGGATAGCCGATGAAACACTGTCTCGAGTGTTTGATATATCTTCTCAATCGAAGCAAAAACTTAGGAGAAAATCAAGAGGTAGAATCGTCAAAATCTATGCTAATTAAGACCGGGTATCAAAACCTCCTTCACGGTTGTGATTTTCTTTGTTTTAGCTTGATGAATTATTAATGAGTTTGAAAAGAATTTTCAAACATGGTAACCTTCGATAAAATCCTCGTCACAATAGCAAAATGGTCTTTTAACACCGTTCAAATCAGCAATCGTAATCGAAAACAAATTCACCGTTCAATCGAAGATTTCATTTCCACTTGAAATGAAAATTGAGCAGTTGGCCAAGGATTATTCAACGTGCGCAGGACTTTGGTGAAAACTGAATGTTCTATTGCACAAAAACGTGGGGGTACTTCATTGAATAGCACTTGATGCTTCTGCCGAATGACCCTGCAGTATAAATTTCTGCCAATGCTGGGTGAAGAGCGACTTGGTGGTCGGGTTTGCTTAGATTGATGAAATCTGCCGAATCTGCGATTGTCAAGGACATGTCCTGAAGCTGCTCGAGAGTCGAACGTCGGTAAGTCTATTCTATCCTTTGAAAACGTTCAGGCCAAATTTGATAGCCTTCTTTGTATTTTCTCTTACAGCATTTGTTTTATACTATCAGGATTTCCGTTTCAGAAACACTGGTGCATGAAACACGAGTTTACGCCGGCCATTTTGTTTTTGCTTGGACCCCTTAGGAAGTCATTCTGTTCATTAAGTAGTGGATTTACATAGCTTGTTGGAATCTCAAAGATTACTCGGACAAAATCTCGGTGATTTCCTATTAACAAATCTCAGCTATGACAAAAACGTTTCATTTCTTAGCTGACAGTTAAACTCCATCTGGACCCTTTCTCCAACTCATGAATTAGAGTCGGGCACATCGGACCCTGCCTGGTTCAGCTCCTATATATATCAGTTAAAGGTAGACTAAAAGCTCATGTCCAGTTTTGGGAAAGAATAAACGCCCCTCCTTTCATCACTGAATGCATTAGAGAGGGCTAAAAAGATACCTTTCTTCTTTACTCCACAAATGGCAGAGTTTAAGAATAATTCGTCTGCTTTGAAGCACTCCGAATTTGTCCAATCGTCAATTTTAGAGTTGGTTTATTTCGTGAGAGTTTGTAAGAGTCTCCAAATGTTATCTCACGGTTATTTAGCCCCTCTCCGTTTCCGTCAAGAGTTTTGGGAAAATTAAAAAACACTTATCGCAAGTTGTTAGCTGTCCCGTTTGTTCTTACTTCGTTTAGTTCATTCCTTCTTAACTCTAGAGTTAAGTGGTTTACCGATAGCCAAGGGGCGGGCAGGATCGTACAAGTGGGCAGCATGAATTTCAAGTTAGCCGCTGACATTTTTCCTTTTTTTCTCAATGTCGTCATTTTATTGACAATCGAGCCACCTTAATAACAACGGGACATGGCATTAGCAAGATAGTCCCATCGAGTTATCAACTATGATATTCATTGGCCAGTATCGTAGCCCACCTGCTCTTTAAGTATCATACCCTTCTAACTGCAAGAAGCTAAGTATCTGCAAAACAGATTAAGATAACATTTGTCTTAATAAGAGTCACAGATGCTCTAAAGAGGGGCTGGGCTATTTTCGTTACAACCAAGTTTTGCCACTTAAGTATGCCTTTTTTCGTTTACGTATATATAGAGGCATTCCTGGTCAAGTGTATACATGTATACACCATAAATAACATTTACTAACCACCTTCGAATTCCATACGAAGAGAGTTTTTCTCTCGTTTTGATTTATGGTCCAAGCAGATTTTATTATACCTCCACGTCTGTGTGTCTCACAAGTACCGGAAAACATTTCTAGCTAACACTGAAAACTGCTTCAAATGACTGACATGAATCAAAAGTCCAAACGAGTCAGTTTGAATTCGTTGCTCAGTCTTTAACATGTTTTATTATATGGCTACAAAAGTACGCGCACTCTGATTGGCTGCTGAGCGGGCATTATTTTCTTGTAATGACCGGGCATTATGAAACTTTGTTCTCGGCTCGACGGCTCTTTTGAGTTGTGTGTAAAAAACTATGTGCGCGTGGGCGAAAACAACAAAAAAGATGGACAAAGTACTACTATATTTTCAATAACTGAAAGAAAAACTAGCACACAGATACTTCTTTAGTTTGAGCGACGAAGAAAGCCGTAGCGCGCGCAAGCGGATGTGGAAAATTACTTGCAGTGTTCAGTTTATTATATTCTTTTCAAGAATAGCGCTAAAAAGGCCATATAATAAATAACTTATTAACCTCGTCCGTTCGGTCATTACAGGGAAATCTCAGACCTCGGCCTTAGTGTATTGACCTCGCTATCGCTCGGTCAATACATCAAGGACTCGGTCTGAGATTTCCCTGTAATGACCTCACTCTCGGTTAATAAGTAGTATGTAATATATTTCAAAATGGTACGAAAACGAAGCATTGTACTCATCTATTTGCCATGAGCGTTAAGAAAGCATGGAGACAGCAAATAAAAAACAGTTAAAAGTAAACATAAATTAAATAGTTAAATTAAAATACCTTAGTTTTAGTAAGCCTTTAGTTTTATTACAGTGTAATACACGGCTTAGGCTTCTTTATTTGTTAAATATTTCCACTACAGGAGTCCAGCAGAAACACTATCTAAGTGTTTTTCTACAATACAATATAGAGATACGTTATGTATAAAATAATTGAGCCACTACGCGCGCTCTCATTGGTCGATGGGTGTGTTTAGATGAGAGTATGTAACCACGATTGTGACGTGTTAGGTTCGCGCCGAAGGCCGAATCAACTACCACCTCATAGAAACCGAGAGCGAATAATCTAATTGTTTTAGTAGAATTCTTACTAAAGTTTACTTCAAATAATGGTTTCCAATTATTTCTCGACGAAATATTAAACTTTGCACCTTAAAAGATCGCCCGGATTGAATTGGCATTTAAAATTGAAGTTGTGCACGCGCGCGCATCATTTTTTCAACAACTTCAACTTTTTTACGTCAAGAAACCGTAAATGTCCTCCGTTTAGTCTTCTGAGGATTTTAATTATCCATTTTTTTTAAAAATTTTCCTCCAAAACTTTGGTAAAACGAAAAAACGTCGCCATTTCGTAGACGAGTTCCAGCCACTTCACTAATGGTTGATAGTGTGCAATGGCTCAGCCAATCAGATTACAGCATTTGCATTAGTATACTAGTAGAATTCTACTAATGCCAATTATAGGTAAGAGCTATTTTTTTATTTGTTTCTTTGCTATAAAAAAGATACATGTAGAAATAAATGACAATTATTACTATGCAAAAAAATTGAGAAAAAATGGCGAGGGAACGTACTAAAAATTACGGGTCTTGTAAACTTAGGTTCCCTCCCAAGAAATACAAAATTACTAAAACTATACATTATTATAGTAAATGACGTATTGACAAGCCATATTTGTACTCTTAACTACGTCTAGCATTACTTACAAAACTGATACTAACTAATTACATAATTAATATTAATTAGAGCGGTGTTTGCTTGAGTTTGAAAGTTCTTTTTCAAACAATTAACAAAGTTAGCACAGTCTTTAAGCTACGAACATTATCATGGCTTGTTTGCCGATAATCAGGAAGTTCTTTGCTAACATCAGGAGATAGCCCCTTTGAGTACTCAGCTTATGTCCAGCGGTCCATGTGTGGCGCACACGCTGTTTAAATATCACGCCCTTTTTACTCTAGGAGGCTATCTATCTGCGGAAAAGATATTACAATTTTATAAATGATATAGAGCTTGACTATTTTTTGTTATATTTGCCACTTAACTATGTCTTTTTCATTCCTAAATCACAGGGGTCAGGTTTGTACATGTTTTTACAATAACTGCAGCAATTCTCGTGCGCCCATTGGCTAATTTTCATTTATTGCAAATAAGCGGACAGACTCATAAATTTATAATTTATTGGATGTTGTTATTGTAAAAAATAAATTGACGTCATTTTTTCATGCTTCTGCCCTGTTATTGACAACTAATTTCGTCATTGCATTGTCAAAATGGTCTGCGATTCCACTGGGCTTTCGCCTACATTTCTAGTCAATGAACAAAAGGCTTCAAATGACTGATACGAGACAAAAGCAAAATAAGTCAATTCGAATTATTTGCTAAGTTCCACTCATTAGCACGTTGTAATATTTTTTTGTTTATTACAATTTAGTGACAACCAAATTTTACAAAAACAGAAAGGCCATCAGCAAGGTTCGTTAAAGACCCCACACTCAGGCAGACAAGCTACGTTATAAATATATGAAAAATAAATAAATACGTTCTAATACACATTTGTACTACTTCAGCTGGTATCCATTAAGAAGCTCCTTTGCATCCGTCGTAGAATTTCAAAATTCTACGAAAACGAAATGTTTTACTCTTTATTTGCCATGAACGTTAAAATCAAATCAAAGTAGAAGAATAAGTTAATAATAAATAAATTACAATTATACCTCGATACGTGTAGAGCTCCATCCTCATAGAGATATAACCTCGCCATGCTGTTGGCTTTACTCGTAAGAAACGTGCCGTGATTGGTGGATTTAGATGGTGATAGACAACTGTGTCGCGATCGGTATTGCCATCGAACACCTAAAAATGAGCAGACAAGACTGAGCAGACTGTGTTTTAAGTGTACTTTGCTTTAACAAACATTTTTGCAAAATTCAAATTCAAAACAGACGTATTTCGTATCTGATATGTATCATAGCACTATAGCTAGGAAACGGGGGTCTTTAGCGCTGGTTTTAAATGTCACACCATGAAAAATAGACAACGTAATTATTCAATAAACAAAAGCAAAGAATCTGGGATGTGATAGATGTATGATATAAAAGGATGTCATGAAATCGATAAGAATACATTTTCAGCAAAGATTGTAATTGAACATGTCCTGGAGAAAATTCGCGCGTCTTAAACTTATCTTGGCGCGCATGGCTTTAATGAAATAATTTCTATTTTTCCAAGAAGGCACGGTAACGAATCGCTCGTGCAATTTAGTTCGTAGCACGCTCTGTCTTTTCCTTTATTTGACCACGATCAGGAGAAAGCTTCCGCGAGTTTAAAAAAAGTGATTTGAGAGAGAGTAAAAAAAAATAAATAAGTTATCTACCAGCTTAGAGTGGGTTTGGATAGCTAGTGAAAAACAGGTTTTCATCATACGGACCTCCCAACCGGCAAATATCACTAATATATGTTGAATTAATATTTTGAAATGATATTTCTGTTTATACTTTGTCTGAAGACTCTCCTTGCATCTTGAAAAACAAGAATGGTGCTCCATCGCCGCTAAACTGCAACTTGTACTTCACTACCCACTGTGCAGGAGAGTAGGAATTCCTTCCCTGTGTAGCCACGTGTGTCACAGTCGTGATTTTACCAAGATCAACTTGAAGCCATTGGCTCAAATTGCTCGCCAAACTTGCCCAGGCGCCAGTGCCTATTCTGATGCCAGCTTCCTTGGTATGCAACCTCGCTCTCTTGGGACTGTGGTAGACATCAAATTCTGAAGAAGCTGTTATTTGCGAATCTGCAATGGCACCGCTTTCCATGCCAAGAGCTTGCATATCGTCTACGGGATGAGGAAAGGTAATTATTTATTTGATTAGCCGTTTTTTCTTGGTATCGAGATTAATCAACGGCGAAGTTAATTGTTATTCGCCGAAGTTGAAGGCTGAGGCTGATAACAGTTACCAAGATCTCGATTATTCTAAACAATAATAATAATAAAAAAGAGCATAAAAACGCGAACGCCTGACGAGCAAAATTTTGATATAAACTGCCGTTTCGCTTGATTTTTGAACATTTTCTATTTTCCTCCCAAATCTCGCACACACTACTGTTCTAATCCGAAGCTTTTTCCTGAGGTGCAGGTAAAATCTCGTAGAAGTTAGTTGTTGTTTAGTTTAAGAGTTTTTCAAAGGGTCAGTTACCAAGGCAGCCGTAGAGTTCCAGCCTCATGGAGATGTGACTCTTCCATGCTGTGGGTGTCAGTCTAACATATCGCGCTTTGATTGGTGGAGTTAAGTGATGTTTTACCACCGTGTCAGTATCACTGTTTCCAACAAACACCTGCAGGAACACGAATAAACAAACGTACATACGTATTACTTTTGTAATACTTTAGACTCAGATGAAGGTGCCGGCTCACATTTCTACTTTAGACAATAGGACAAAATCGTGGTTTTGAATACTGCGCTATCGTGAGTCTTTGCTATGTTTTGCTTTGGTTTTGCTCAGTTTAACCTAAACTAATCGAGGTTTTCCAGTTGAATTCTAGAAGTGAGCTAGGAATACTAGTGCGTAGAGTGCTAGTGATGGTTGTTTGTTATTCAACCAAGTAAGTCTTTTTGTAATGTTGTAAGACGCTTTCTGTATATCTGCGTGCTTAATTTGATTCCAGCTGATTTCCCGCTAGCTTAATATTTTCGCCTTGTAATGGATATATTCTAACCTTGTGTGAGTTCTCTCCTTGCTGTTTAAAAACCTGAAATGAATTTCCATCGTTGCTGTACCGTAACTTGTACTTGGTCACCCATTGCTCAATATTATGCATTCCTTGGGTTGCCACACGAGTGACAGTTGTCTCGATTCCAAAATAGATTTGAATCCACTGATTCAAATCGTTCACTCTTGCAGCCCATGCACCGGCATTTTCCTTGAAGTGTAATCTTCCAATGTTCGGGGCATGATTATTAGTATGTTGGGAGGACGCTGATATCTGTGCGGACGTTATTCTGAAGTTTTCCATTCCCAAAGGAGCCAAACATTCTAAACAGCAAAATAAATGGCAAATGATTGTCATATAGAATGGTTTTACACATGTTAGATTGCAAAATAGGTTCGGAAGATTAGTGTACTTTGTTATTCTCTAACCGTTAACCATATTTAGATCTATTCAGACTGGACAATCAAAGTGGGAGCGATTTCGCCTTCGTAACCTCAGGAATATTCAAGCAACGACAAGAAAACTTGAAAAACAACAACATGAGAATTGATTTCGTCTTTTTCTTGATTTTTCAAAACGCCAGAAAATTGCCAAAATGACTTCTGGAAAGTAAGCCTAATTTGATAAAAACAAGAAAATTCTAAAACTGAAAGTCGCCAGTCAAAACACAGTTGGTGGAAACGTTCCAAGCACAATGAAATACGAAATTGTTTTCAATTACAGGTACAGGTACAGACTCAAAGTTTGACAGCCGTTTGGCAGCTGTCACGTATATATTGAGAAAGTGATCGACGGTTACAGTCAGCACGGAGATGGGTAAAAGAATGTAAAAATTAATCATTGTTGAGGGTTAATTACCAAAGCATCCGTAGAGTTCCATCCTCATGGAGATGTGGTAATTCCATGCTGTGGGTATCAGTCTGATGTATCGCGCTTCGATTGGAGGAATCAAAGAATGTTTTACCACGGTGTCTTGATCACTGTTTCCAACAAACACCTAGTGATAATAACGTAAATACAAACTACTGAAGAAGTACCTTCTACACGAACAGGAGTCCATATTAGCTGGTTTTTTGTAGCTGGATCGTGGTATCATGGAAAGGCGGCATCACATGGTCTACAGGCTCCCTCGCTTTGTTCGCGCTCGACGAGAGCATGGTTTGCTTAATGTGTTACGTACTATGATGAAATTGCATCTTTTCTATCGAGTCCATTTTCAAAAATAAAAAAGTAGTCTGGTGAAAAGAAAAAGGCTGTTTACTATTTTCAAATATCGTTTCTTGCTCCAGAGATATTGAAGTTTGTAAATATGCAAATTAGCCAAGTGATAACGTTATAAAATCAACCAAATTTTGCCAAATTTGATGAAAAAAGTATGTCAGCCAATTTGTTTCATTTCGTGGTGATAAACCTTAACCTTCCAGGGGTAAAAATTTCATCATAGTGGCACTTTAAAAACAAGCATTTAGGGAAGTGTTGATACAACATTGCACAAAAGAGAATAAATACACAACACTGCACATAACAGTATAAATATTCGCCGTGTAACACGACGAAGTATGCACAACTATGTTATTTTATACCATGTCTACCAACCCTAGGTGGAGGCGCAGTGACCTCATGGTTAGTATGCTTGTCTCCGGATCGATCGGTCCGGGTTCGAGCCCTGGCCGGGGACATTGTGTTGTGTTCTTGGGCAAGACACTTAAATCTCACAGTGCCTCTCTCTACCCAGGTGTATGGGTACCGGCGAATTTAATGCTGGGGGGTAACCCTGCGATGGACTAGCATCCCATCCAGGGGGGGGGAGTAGAAATACTCCAGTCGCTTCATGCCACGGAAACCACTTGGCTCGTATGAAGATTTTACTTAAACCGAAGGAGAATGCTGTGAACAAAAACACAAGTTTGCAAGTCTTGGGCTTCTCAAAAGGGATATGACGAAAGCATTAAAAAGTACGAACCGGAGCCCCTGAACAAAATCCTCGAGCAGTTTCACATAACAGTTCGTAAGAAAGACGGGTAGGATTACGAACCTGATAGCCTTCGTGTGATGGTTACTGCTATCGACCGATACCTAGCAGATAAAGAGTACAAACACTCGATCATTCGCGACAGAGAGTTTAAAAGCTCGAAGCAAGGCCTAGAGCGAAGTGCAATCGTAAAAGTAACGGGCCACCAAAACGAAAAGTCACTGGATGACTATGACGAAGGAGATGAAAGTGAGCAGCGACAGCTTTCCCACACCATCAGCCACGGCACAAACATCAATAGCTAGTTAGCTTGAGGAAACAGCTCCACTTCGGTCCATAGCAATATTTTCAGCTCCAGCAATATTTTAAACCCGTCTTCGCTCCATGCTCAATGCGGCAACAATTTCAACCATTTCAGATGCCAAGTTACATTTCTGGCCAGAACGACCAGTGTCAGTCTTTTATGAACATCACCCATTTTCACCAGTGTCAAGTCACCTTCCACATCGGAAGCGCAGCAGCTCCTGAAAAAGCCGCAGTCAGCTGCGGCGAATGGCGAGAACAATAATATTTCCAACTGATCAGTTCAGACTTGAAAAAAACTTCCATTGTTGAACAGGTTGAATCGACTGCAAACATTATCAATTAAGTGAGCAAGTTTTGACGTCTTTTCCCTCCTCCCTTTTCTTTGAGCTTCTTAAATTGAAAACGCTTTTAGAATGATAGATGCTTCCAGAATTTCCACTTTACTTTTAGTCTCTACTTTTTTTTTGGCAAGTGTTGGCATGTCAATCAAGGTTGTCATTTTTCGACCAATAATGTCAATGTATGTGGGACCAGTGAGCCGTGACACGGAATAAACATGAACAAAGAAGAGCCAAACTAACATTTTTGCATGTATTTTATTTACAAGTGATCAAATGATTTTTCTCTTGCAATTTGGAATAAATAAGCACTCGTAAATTTTTACGGGCTCGTGCAATTTATGGTAGTCTTTGAAAAATTTACTTGTGCTTATTTATTCCAAATTGCACTCGAAATCATTCGATTTCCTACACGAATAAGCTCTACTAATCTTATCTGAGTTTTCTCCATACTGCTTATAAACCTGAAACAAAATCCCATCCTTGCTGTATTGTAAGTTGTACTGTGTCACTCGTTCATTGGGGTCCCCGTGCCTCCCTTGAGTGGCCACAAAAGTGACATTTGCCTCAACACGAAGATCGATTTGAATCCACTGATTGAAATCATTCGTGCTTGCGGCCCATGCTCCGCCAACACCCTTAAAATGTAATCTTCCGTGTGTTGGGACAAGATTTCCATCATATTGAGAAGACACCGAAATCTGTCCCGCTGTTATTCTATGATTTTCCATTCCCAAGCGTGCTGCACACCCTAGTAATAAAAATATGAAAGTTATAGAATGATCTCACATTTTGCTCAAGATGAAAATATGCAAAGTCAACGCACTGTGTCATTAATTTGCTATCAAAAAGGTAATTGTTTTCCATGGAGGTAGACATAATTGACATTAAATTCAAATATATTTTACACACAGAACATTTTTATCTCCAGAAACATTAATGAAGTTTGAAAAATAAAACTATCCCCTCTTCGTTCGCTTTTCGAATATTTTGTACTCAGCTTAACAATTAATTAAAGACAACAAACAAAAAGATATCACACCCTTGCTAAAATTAAAAAAGGCGATCCCTAAAGCAACAACAACAACAAGACTATAAATGAACATACTAGTTTTATTCACCTCGCGTGCAATGAAAACCTGTATAGCCCGGCGCACAAACACAATTGTATTGATCTTCTTCGTAAATTGGGTTACAGCTGCCCCCATTTTTGCAAGGATTCCTTGAACAAGGTGTCTACAGTACAAAAATAACCATGGTGATAAATAGCATTGTCGCATGTGCAACTGAGTACATAAGAGTATGTATAAAATTGGAATAATTTATGAAGGACTCCTGCAACCAAACACGACGCGTAATTATGCTATTTCTTATCAGTGTCCGACTTTTACCAACTTTATGAAGCCGTTTTGCGTTTCGTAAATTATTAATACCATTTTTTGGAAAATTTTAGTAAGAACCGAGATTTAAGTGGCGTAGAATCGTGAATCACTTTATTCTAAAACTTGATATATTCAGCGTAGTAATTTCCTTTTTGTCTTTCGATAGAAAACAATCTTCTACATTTTGTTGAAACCCGAAAGTCTTTTCCTGGTGGAGTCGCTAAGAATTTTCCATTACACATTCGCTTCTCTACACATCACACCAATCGAACGCAACTGAAGCTGTATTAGTTACTCGTATCCCTGAACAATTCAACCTTGTTGACGTATATTGTTCTAGAAAACTTGATATACAGATATAAAATATATGTAGCATAAAATGCAGTTTGATATTGTCTCCCGTATCGGACTCTTCTACTTGAGATAAGGTAAAGGTAAAGTCTGCATACGAGCCTAGTGGCTCATCAGGCCGGAGCTTATCCCGGTTTCAGTAGCATGAAGCGACTAGGAGTATTTCTACTCCCCCCTGGATGGGATGCTAGTCCATCGCAGGGTTACCCCCAGCATCAAATTCGCCGGTACCCATTTATACACCTGGGTGGAGAGAGGCACTGTGAGAGTGAAGTGTCTTGCCCAAGAACACAACACAATGTCCCCGGCCAGGGCTCGAACCCGGAGCGCTCGCTCCGGAGTCGAGCGCACTAACCATGAGGGCACCGCGCCCCCACTTGAGATAAACCGTTAAGTTAAATTAATTATTTTATTTTTTAAACACTTTCCGTCTATTTTCCCCTTTTCTTTACTATGAAAACATCCCACCTTCACAATGGTGAATAAATGTTAAATCAAGCTGGATTTCAAATCATCAATATTACCTTTATGCTGTAATGGCGAAACTCCTGCGAAACGCTCAGTTTATCTGGACGTCTAAACTTGTCTTCACTTAGCAGCTCGCAGCGAAGCTTTCCATTTTCGTTTGGCGACAAAGCAACGTTGAACGAAACACAGGGCGCATTAGCAGCACAGGCGAAAGCGCACTCTTTATCCTGAACTACTTCACAAGAAGAATCTAAGAGGGATCCTTGAAGATGCTGAAACTTGTGAGCTTCAAAATTTACGTACGACACCCCGTGTTGAAAACGAGATCGCTTTAAACCATGATCGCCTTGAATCAAACGCTGAGGCAGGCCTTTAACACCGTGAAAACGGAGCAGAACAATTGTTAACAGAACAAAAAACATTGAGTTTCCTGTTTAGCAGAAGTATCGTTTCAAGGTGAAGATGTCCTGCGGGTAAGTACATGTATATATATTATGCATCATTGTGTTTTGTAAGGTGAACTTAAAACGCCGAAAGAGAGGATTGATTGACAAGTCTACGAACCAATCCGCGAATGACATTTAGTCAAATTTCCAAACGATGCCTCGTGCAATGTTTGAGCATTTAACAGATGTCTGCGTTAGACAAATAGAGGATATTACAGGACCGCTTGGAGATAGGAAATGAAGAAGTAAAGCCTCCACCCGGAAAGACGCAAGTTACGCTATATATGTTTAATAAATTCTCAGCTCCGACTATTGCATTTCTTGCTTTTTGATTGGCTAAAAAACTCCGACTCTGAGCCAATAGTCGGAGTTTTACGTCATATCGAAAATAGTGCACCAAGTTTAAAAATTTTCCGCACGAAGTTTTCAACTTCAGCCCTCTATAATGGCCGAAATAAAAATCGGCGGCAAAACCCAGTTTGAGAATGTACTAAAACAATTATTCCATTCGCCTTTGTTGGATGTGAAGTGATTATAACCAACTCGCGCTACGCGCTCGTTGGTTATTTTATCATTTCATATCCAACTCGGGCTCATGGAATATTTGTTATTTATTAAAAACTGGATCATTGGATAATGCAATTCGAGAGTTTTCATTGGCTTAGCCATCATGGTATATTTAACAATTATCCTGCGAAATCGCGCGAAATATCGTCTGATACTTAGCCGACGATGCCGTAGGCCGAGTCGGCTAAAATCAGACGATATTCCGCGAGATTGAGCAGGATAATTGTTTTATTATTCAACAAATTGATAACAAAACAACCTAAATCCTTGTAAATCTCTCTGTCGACATTTTCTCACTTCACTTTTTCTTCCCACGTACGAAGCTACGTATACCGCGGGATATCTGTTACCTACGGATGACAGATATCGAGAGCATCATGACCATATTTGGATAGTGTTACAACTTGTTGAATAGTAAGAGCCATTATACCATGATCTACAAAAATGGGGAGCGTATGCGTGATGTTTTGGGCCTTTTGTTTTTATTGTAGTCTAGTTTTCTATATTTTGGGGGCGTTTTTAATGAAACAATTATTCCACTCGCGCTTGTTGGATATGAGATGATCGTAGCCAACTCGGTGCTACGTGCCTTGTTGCGGGCTATCTATCATCTCATATCCAACGCGCGCTCATGGAATAATTGTTAAATATACCAATTATTATAATCATCGTAATTTTTACACCTGCAGTAAAATGCTACTGATCTTCTTGTTGTTATAAGCTAAAACTTATCATTATCATTATCGTTATCGTTATCGTAGTGTTATCCTTATCTTTAACAGAACAGAACTGATCCACTTTCTTTTAGGAGTGAGCCCACGATAATATACATAAAGGTCGTTCTGTTCGTTATGTAGTGGGTTTAGAAGGCTTGCTGGAATCTCAAAGATGACTTGGACAAAGTCTCGGTTATTTCTTCTTAGCAAATCTCAGCTATGACAAACACGTGTCATTTCGTAGCTGACAGTTAAGTCCAGTTCTCAGCTATTAGTTTAACTTCATCTGGACCCTTTATAATTGGCTTGTATCGATATAATGATTATTTTCTTTTTAGTTCTTATTCATCTTCAAAGAAAAAAGGAAAAATGGCCAGATATAAAATTGAAGCTGAGTTCGAGATAAGTTAGGTTCATGACGCTAAAATCAGTGAAGAAAGTTTGTTTATTTCAAAAACATTCTGTCACAATAAATCAGATTAATTTGCTCAAATTGAATTTCTATTTAGTTTTGTAATACATGATAAGTAGCAGGTTGGCTGTTGTTATGCGTTATTAGTTGCCATAACTATTAATAGCCCTTATCACGGTTTTCGACGCCATTTTGACCGGTACTGCAAAGCGGACAGAAATTACAGTGTATGTATGGGAAAACGATGGCAAATAACTTTTTTCCAAAATCAAATTTTACACAATTTGTAGATCGCAATGTTAAAATACTAGGTGGAAGATTGTATTCACCAACTGAGTTTGAATGATGCAGCTTGACCAGATCACGCTCAGTTAATTTTTGTAATTGTCCATACATTTGTCGGTAAATTTGGCCCGGTAGATGCGGCGGTGCGGAAAAAAAAATTACAGACAAATGTATGGAAATTATAAAAATTAACTGAGCGTCTTCTAGCCAAGCTGCATCCTCCAAACTTGGTGAATTCAATCTTCCACCCAGTATATCAACATTGCAAAATGGCGTCGAAAACCGTGATAAGGACTATTATGTGCATCTCCTACATTAATATTTTATACTCATATATAAATTAAATTATTTCAGACTTCCCTAATGGCGTAGTAATAGCGGGTTTTTTTATCTCTCTTTTTTTTCTCTTCTTTTCCTTTCTTTTTTTATGTAAGCATTTGTGCTATCTTGTGGCCTGGAATTTATTTTCATTTAACACTGATGTCAACTGGCTGCCTGGCTCCGCTAGACCCAATAGTTGTTCCAGACAGCTAGTACTCTAATTTGTATGATCGATATTTTTGTACAGTTATTATTATAGTGTGAGAAAGTACTCTTAAAGATTGTTGTATGTTGTTGTTGTTGTTGTTGTTATTTATCAAATACAAGATACCGTGTTCTACCACATTTCCAAATGACTACTATCTTATTTCACATAGTTTAAAAACTGTGGAGCGGGTTAAGAGCCACTGCTATTAATGACAATAATTACAAATATTTTAACAGGATGACCCATCGGTGTAATACGCACTGTTATCAAAGGGGTCCTTTAAAAGTAACTAAAGGCACATAAAATTAGTAAAAATGTTCACTTAAGCATTTGTTAAATAGAAGTCTTGAAGTTATGGACCTAAATTCGATTGGTAGTTCATCAATAATCTTGGCTGCTTGATAATGAAAGCTCTTCTTCCAAATAAAAGCTAATGAATAATGAAAGCTCTTCTTCACTAGCGACGGAGTCGGAGTCGGAGTCGTAGTCGGAGTCATAAGAGTGCTTATGACCTAGTGAAAACCGAAAATCGGAGTCGTAAGCGGAGTCATAAGCTCGACGGAATCGGAGTCGGAAGAATCAGAACGTTTCCATTTCTTCCGATTCCGTTTACGACTCCGTCGCTTATGATCTAGTGAAAACTGGACTGTCGGAGTCGGAAGCAGAAGCGGAAGAACCAACAAATCACAAGGCCCGGAATCGAGCGTTGTGATTGGTTTATTCTTCCGCTTCCGCTTCCGACTCCGACAATTCAGTTTTCACTTGATCGTAAGCGACGGAGTCATAAGCGGAATCAGTGATCTGCTTCCGACTCCGTCGGTTTGATTTTCACTTGATCGTATCACTCTACGCTTCTGATTACGACTCCGACTCCGACTCCGTCGCTAGTGAAAACCAGCCTTAAAGGATACAAACATTATTGTAAAGTCTAAACATTTTCGAAAAATCGAAGTGACTCTTAACCTCCTTTCCCACAATTTATTAGCTATTTGTTTAAACTTGAAAAAAAAGTTGCATTTTAACATCGTTATTTCAATTCGATTAGAAAATTGTGGTCACCGGATTCTTTCTTTAATTGTAAGCAATTAAAACTAAAATTAGGGATGGTTTTTAAATTTGTTATACTGTTCATTAATATATAAACCGTTGGCTTGGAACAGATTTAACGAACTTTACCATTGCATCTTTACCAATGATTAGGTGGTGCTTTAATAACAACTGGACATGGCATTAGCAAGATAGTCCCATCGAGTTATCAACTATGATGTTCATTGGCCAGTATCGCAGCCCACCAGCTCTTTAAGCATCATACCCTTCTAACTGCAAGAAGCTAAGAACCTGCAAAACAAATTAAAATACCACTTGTCTTAATAAGAGTCACAGATGCTCTAAATAGGGGCTGGGCTATTTTTCGTTACAGCCAAGTTTGACACTTAACTATGCCTTTTTTTCGTGTACATAAAGGCATTCCTGGGTCAAGTGTATACCTGTATAGACCATAAATACCATTTACTAACCAACTTCGAAGTCCATACTATTGATTACGAAGAGAGTTTTTCTCTCGTTTCGATTTATGGTCTGAGCAGGATTTTTTATTATATATCCATGTCTGTGTGTCTGACAAGTGCCGGAAAACATTTCTAGTCAAGAAGCGAAACTACTTCAAATCACTGACATGAATCAAAAACCCAAACGAGTCAGTTTGAATTGCTCAGTTGCTCAGTCTTTAACATGTTGTAATATATTTCAAAATGTTACGAAAACGAAGCATTTTACTCATCCATTTGCCATGAGCGTTAAGAAAACATGGTGACAGCAAAAAAAAAAACCGGAAATAGCTAGTTAAATTAAAATACCTGGATAAGTGTAGAGCTCCATCCTCATAGAGATATGACGTCGCCATGCTGTTGGCTTTATTCGTAAGAAACGTGCCGTGATTGGTGGATTTAGATGGTGATAGACAACGGTGTCGTGGTCCGTATTGCCATCGAAAACCTTAAAATACACATGGCGATGAGAGAATAAAAAGAGGTCTGTGAGTTTGAAATGCAGTTTGTCTTCGTTATATGTTTTAACCCTTCTATTCGCTCTAACGTTGTGGGGACAACGTTTGAAATATCTGATGAACACGGTTGGTTACTTGCATTCCTTATTGTGACGCCGAACCTGACAAAGAACTGTTGCAAGTTATGTTCCTTCTCATCTCGAATATCATGTCTGTCTTTGTTGCACCTCGCCAGAGACTTCGCAAGGTTTCTTGACGGTGGTTTTTGATAGGAAATCATAGACAAACTCAGATTAAAAAAAAAAACAGATGTGAGACGGGCTTACCGCGGGCTTCGTATATCGGACATTTCTGGCCATCGGAGTTAAAAAAATAATTAATAGAGAGAGAGAGAGGAAAAATCAATAAGATATTTACTGGCTTAGGGTAGGCCCGTATAGTAAAAAACTGTAACCGAAGTCTTGAAAATACTGTTACAGATATATCTTGAAAGAATATCTTGTAATAATATTTTCATTTACCGCGTCTGAAGATTGGCCTTGTCTCTTGTAAAATAAGAATGATGTTCCATCGTCGCTAAATTGCAACTTGTACTTCGTTACCATCTGTGCAGGAGAGAAAGAATTCCTTCCTTGTGTAGCCACGTGTGTCACAGGCGTGATTTTACCAAGATCAACTTGAAGCCATTGTTTCAAATCGTTCGTCAAACATGACCAGGCGCCAAGACCATGAGCAGTCTCTCTAGTATGCAATCTCGCTCGTTTGGGACTGTATACTTAACAATTTAATGGCTAAGGCTTTTTTCATGATATCAAAAATAGTCATGGGCGAGGTAAGTGTTATCAGCTAAAATCGAATTGGGGGAGTAACAGCAGTAATAGCGCAACAATTGTGTTTTTAAACAACACGACAGACGCTTTTGTTTTCTTATACTTTTAATGGCAATTTAATCCTCCTAACAGTTAACTGATATTTCGAACGTAATTGATAGTGGCAGTAACTATATACGGTAGTTCTTCGCTGCAGGTAGGCTACTTTCCTCCCAGCGGCTTTGGTTTTAATAACACCTGGCCTATTGCTTGTAGTTGTTTTGCGCTTTTCCATTTGTAGTTTAGAATACAAACCCTACGGAAATACATGCACCTTGAAACTTCGACAGCCCGCGCGTCAGATACAAATTTTCCCTTTCGCACCTCCGGTAAAATTGTCGTTGTTCTGAGCGACATTCCCTTACCCCACCCCGAGAAGGGTGATATTGTTAACATCGGACCGTCAACGAAGATTTTGAATCTCGCGCTCGGAAATTTGCTAAGCGTCGGCTCTTTCAAACTTTTGTTCTAGAAACAAAAGAGCCTCAAAGCTGCAAACAATGGAAATTCCCATTAACGGTAGATAATAATCCAGTCCATTGTCCAGAAAGATTAAGCATAATGGCCAGCGCATTTTCGGTCGGAAGGGCGCAGTGACACAAAAAAAAATCACTCAAAAACTCAGCAAAAAAATCCCTGCACTCACTCTTGAAGTAAAGGTGCAAATAACTAGAAATTAATCACTGTCGAGTTGAATGGTTGGATACTGAAAGCGAGGTTAATTACCAAAACAGCCGTAGAGTTCCACCCTCATCGAGATGTGCTCGTTCCATGCTGTGGGTATCAGTCTGATGTATCGCGCTTTGATTGGTGGAGTTAAGTGATGTTTTACCACGGTGTCGGCATCACTGTTTCCAGCAAAAACCTGCAGGAATGTGTATGTACATGTGAGTTATGACTCATTCATTCAAAACGAAGGAAAAATATATTAACTCGCCGATATGTACAGTATCTGATGAGATAATTTGCATCGTTATAACTGGCAAAAAGTCGCCAAAACCGTGAATTTAGCCAAAGTGATTTCGCTTTGAGAAATTTGACTAATATTCTCGAAATTGTCAAATCCATGAACATTCCCTCAGTTTGACGAAATTTCGTCGAATCTACCAAATTCGGTTTTTAGCGTGCATATTTGGACATGCCCTTACCCGGATTCTGACACTGGCTAATCTCTTGCCTTTCAGTAAATCTAATTCGTTTGGTCTTATAACATAAACCTTTCTCACCGTGCCTGAGTTTTCTCCAGTCTGCTTATAAAACTGAAACGAAAGTCCATCCTTGCTGTATTGTAACTTGTACTGTGTCACCCATTGGTTGAGGGGCCCGTGCCGCCCTTGCGTTGCCACAAAAGTGATAATTGTCTCAACACGAAGATCGATTTGAAACCACTGACTTGGATTATTTACTTCTGCTGACCAAGATCCGCTGAAACTTATGCCACCCTGTAATCTTCCTTGGTTTGGAGCATGATCTTCACCAAACTGAGAAGACGCTGAAATCTGTGCCGGTGTTATTTTATAGCTTTCCATTCCCAAGGGATCTGCGCACCCTAAAAGCAACAAAGATGAAAACAAAAGTATTAACCACCCTCCGGTGGGGAGAGACAGTAGGACACACTAACTAACAGAAACAGAACACAACTATATCCGAATTGAGAAGGAACTTTTATTTATTTTCCCATAGTGACCACAAGCCCTTAGGAAAAAGTGCACATCGCTGAAACACTTCAACGCGGAGCATACATTGAAGAATTTCAGAAAATGCGCGATGAGGGTGTCCTTGCCAAATTTGCCATAGCTCGGCTTTACAGGCACCCGCCATTGCTAGGGACACTGTGTTGGAGGGCCTTTGTGAAGTTTTTAACTGAGGTTGGCCAGAAGAGCGCTCCCAGTTGAAACCAGAGTTGCACCCTCACTTCCACATTCGCGATGAGATCATCATTCAAATTAGCGTTTTGTTCAAGAATAACTGAGAGTAACAAAGTATTGGTTCCCACTTGTCAACGCCTTGATGTCATAAAGTGTATTCAGAGTGGCGTGGCTACTTACGCAGAGCCTGGGCTATGATAACGTCTTCTGGCCAACGACGAATGAAGAAGTCAAGCATTATGTAAGCAGTTGTGTCATCTGCTGTGTCCATCGACCAGGACAAGGTCAAGAGCCAATGCTGCCTCATAGAGTCCCAGACAGACCACGGAGCAATGTTGCAGTGGACGTATTACAACTCCAAAACCAAGAGCTGCTTATCACTTGTGATTATTACAGAAGTTTCTCTGAAATCAGCCATATCGTAAATGATAGTGGGTTTTTTTGATTGACAGCTTATTTGTGTTGTCTCAACACTTCACTTTTTGCTGGATCGGGACACTTTGAAGAGTTACCACTTTGTCCGATTTTAGTGAAATATTCAAAAACCACTTTGGTGAGTTTGCTGTTCTATAAATAACTTCGTTGAGAGGTACGATCACTCTGTAACATTTTACAGCAATTTGAAAATATTCTGCAGCTTCTCAACCAAACCTCAACACCGCGGCTTTTAACCGTTTGACCTCGAGAAAAAAAATATTTTCCCAGAAGATAAAGATTACGCTGATGATTTTGTCCTTCCAGTTTCCGCTTGAAAACCTAATAGAATTTTGGAATATCCAGATCTATAATTTAATGCATGTATGCGTTCCAGGGCCGGGTCTCGAGGCGCTAAATCCCTTAGAGTGGAGACAACCCTAGAGGTACACTCTAAACTTAAATTTGAAACCTTCAATCCAAATTTATTTTATACTGCAATACTTCTTTATCTCGAGAATCATTGATGAATTCTGAAAACAAGAAACTACTCTTTTTCATGACGCTTTTTAATTATCGTTAGGACTGAGCTGAATAATTTATCAAGACAATTGTTAATAAATCTAGTTTTCAGTGTATAGTAGAAATGTCACATCCTTCCTTAAATTAAAAACAACCGAACAACAACATGATATTAATTTTATTCACCTCTAGTGTATAGCCTGGCGCACAAACACAATGATAGTGATCCTCTTCGTAATTTGGGATACAGCTGCCGTTATTTTTACAAGGATTCCCTGAACAAGGTGTCTACAGTAAAAAATAATAACCATTAAAATAAATAGCATTGTTGTAACAGTTATGTATAAGAAAATCACAGAAACTGTACAAAAGTCTCCTTTGAAAAAAAAAAAAACACCACGCGTATTCATATTATTTGTACTAAGCCTCCAACTTTTATTAACTTTTGCATTTATTAAATTATTAACTACTTTCTGTGGAAAATTTGAAGAACCGTAAGTTTATCTTAAGGTCCTGCACTATAAGCTCGTGGATTTTTCTTTTCTCAAAATTGCAATCTTAGGCGTAATATTTTTTTTTATTGTTTAGGTAGCAGAATATCTCGTTCTGCTGGCTCTGAAGACTGCTTTTTACTTGATAACATCAAAAGAAAACTTGCATTTAATTCGGTTTTCTAAACATCACACCATGACCGAGCGGGCAGAACTCATTGTGTATTAGTTTTCAGTATCTCAAAACAAGTGTATGTGTTCTTTTTGTTGTTCTATAAGCTTTAAAATGATATATATTAGTTAGAAATTAGTTTCCTTTCAAAATGCTCCCGCGAAGATGGCTCCCCACAACGGACCCTTCTAAAATAAACTGAAAAATAAACTATTTCGTTCATTTAATTTCATTTTTCCCCGGACTTTTGTTTATGTACAAGGAAAACAACTCCCTGAATACGCATCATTGCTGGTAAAACAAATCTTCGCAACAGTGACCTAGATTTCAAATTATCACGTACCTTTATGCTGTAATGGTGAAACGTTTGCGAAACGGTCAGTTTGTCAGGGCTTCTAAACTTGTCTTCACTTAACAGCTCGCAACGAAATTTTCCATTTTCGTTTGGCGACAAAGCAACATTGAACGAAACACAGGGCGCATTTTCAACACAGACAAACGCACACTCTTCATTGTGAACTACTTCACAAGAAGAGTTTAAGAGGGATCCTTGAAGATGCTGAAACTTGTGAGCTACAAAATTTGCGTGAGAAATGCCCTGTTGATAACCTGATCGCTTTAAACCATGATCACCTTGGATCAAACGTTGTTGCTGTGATGTAACACATGGAAAACGAAGCAGAATAACTGTAAATAGGAAATTAAACATTCCTGTTTAGCAGAAAGATCTTCTCAACTCGAAATATGTTTTTCGACTGATTATATATTGTGTAGCATTGTTTTGTATAATGCAAACTCGAACCGCCGAGAGAGTGAATCGATCTGCACGCCAATCAACCAATCAGTGATTGACTAATCCGGTTAGTCACTAATTTCAGAGATACTCTGTGTCTTCATTTTTCAAACGAGGCCTGATGTAAAACCTTTGTTAACGTTGAACAGTCATTTTCATCCTAGAGAGAGAAAATATTTCATGACAGCTGGGAGAAATATCGCGCTGTTAGTATCTCTCAGGAGCGACCCCAGAGGAGATGAAATTGCTGAATTGCTGTTGCATGTTGTTAGACAGTATGCCGAGTCCACGGATCACAACATCCACCAAGAGTAGCACAGATTCTTGAACGCAGTGTTACAAATTAGCTACCACAAGAGTAGCCTGTTCCAGGCTCTCGGTAGTTGGGGAAGAGCGAAAACGAGCAAGAAAAAACGAGGGAGGACTAAGGCGAGGAGCGGCGGGAGAGCCTGTAAGACTTTGTTTAAGCAGGAGCTGCTATACCCTCTGATTGGTCAATTTTGAGTCCAGAAACCTGGCTATGAAGCTCTTAGAGAATGGAATTGCGAGATGGTAAACTTGGATTGACAAGATATGAGGTAACCGCCGGAGTGTTGGCAGTACTGTCAAAATTGACCAATCAGAGGGTATAGCAGCTCCTGCTATACCAGAAGAGGGACGTTAAAGAAAGTCTTACAGGCTCTCCAGCCGCTCCTCGCCTTAGTCCTCCCTCGTTTTTTTCTCGCTCGTTTCCGCTCGTCCCCAACTATCGAGAGCCTGGAACAGGCTACCACAAGAGTCGTGGCACTCCGCCGCCATCAACGAAAGGAAACTGCTTCTTCATACTTACATGCAATTGTTTTAAAAAAATCAATAATACGTCATCACACGGGCTTATGGCGCGAGCAGCTACGAACCTTAACTTTGCAACTCTGATGAAGGTGGACCGAAGCGACAATTCCGAGAACAACAGATTAGATAACAAAATACGTTGACTCGCGAACAAAAGAAACACAGGAAAACCAAAAGGGGGCAAAACTGAAGAAGATCAGAACAGATCGCATCTTTGCATAAGGCCGGCGCGCCTGAAATTTGAATTGACCAATCAAGATTCAGTAGGCGGGAAAAGTTGTAACGTTCTCAAGTCAACATATATTAACAGGGAAAGCGTAGAAGTCGGGCATCTTTTCTCACTTTAATGTTCACATATTTTAAAATTATTTTAAATTCCGAAAACTAAAAAAAAATTTAGGCTAAGAAGTCGAAAATTTCCACCTCGTGTTTTAAGAACTGTTTTTACAAATTTCCGATTATATTTCCTAAAAAGAGCTCAGTCGCACTAACTTTATGTTGTGTTGTTTGCTCCCCGAAAGTACCGTGCCCCACATAAATGTTAACCATTCCGAATTTACGAGCGTTGTTACTTTGTTTACGATGCTAACACTAATTTACAGAATTATCATTAGAGCGGTTTTCGCTTCAGTATCGGAAATAACTAGCATTTGCTTTGGTTTTGTATTACTGCAATTAGAGATTGATGAGTTAAAAAAAAACAATCGTCTAATCTGGTGATCCACCGATCCAACCATCGTAAGAAAAAAAAGATGGCGACTGGTACATTTACCCATAACTCTTAGCACACGAAACCTCTATTAACGCTCATAGAAACGTGCAGAAACTTTCTAACATCTTCAAACCTAGCATACACAATGTCGTCAGCAAAGGGACAAAATTTTGCAAATATGGGGCTTTCCTTGTATTTTATAGGCTGTGTAAGGTTCGCTGTATTGTGGTCAAATGTACAGCCGCCATCTTTTTTCTTATGGAGGATTTTGACTCGCTTAAATACGTTTCATGCTCTTCGGATCAGCTACATGCAGTCGGTTTATTGGATTATCTGTGTCTTTTGTGATAAGCCAGAGTGATTACTTTGCTTTTAGTTTTGCATTTCACATGCTAAGTTAATTCGATAACAAGAATCGGAGTCAGCGGACTTAATTACTTTTGACTTTATGTACTTAAACTAAATTAAGGATCTTTTTAATTTATCCTTTTACTCAATTTAAGAAAGTAACCATAGCTTGTTTAGCAATGATTGGGCAGTCCTTTTTTTGACTTAGGGACATGGTATTGCATGTCGCATCGAGTACTTAGTTTATGTCCATAAGACAAAAAGTTGCATTTTAACATGCTTATCTCATTTCGACAGGAGCCCATCACTAGGAGCCAGCAACTACCCCATATTCCTGTCACGGCGTTTTCACAGACCTGTCTATTTTTAGCTTGAATTTACCGCGAATTAGACTCCCGCAGGGACAACAGTGACAAATCATAAGCACAGACTTGATTTTCTTTAATTGACGTCGGCATTTTCACTGCAAGATTAAAAGGAAAAGCCGCCATTGTTTCCCTTGCCGATGCGCGCTCGTGTAAAACGGAACTGACCTATTTTGCGGGAAAAGAAGTCTAAAAATAGACCGGTCTGTAAAAATGCCGTGACATAGGCTTAGTAAACTACATTAAACTAAATTAAGGATGTTTTTAATGCATCCTTTTACTCAATTTAAGAAAGTAACCATAGCTTGTTTAGCAATGATTGGGCAGTCCTTTTTTTAACTAAGGGACATGGTATTGCATGTCGCATCGAGTACTTAGTTTATGTCCATAAGACAAAAAGTTGCATTTTAACATGCTTATCTCATTTCGATTATAAAAATTGAAGTCAACGGACTTACTACTGAGTTTAAGGCAATTAAAACTAGAACTAGTTAATCTAGATGATAGTCTTTGGCTTTACACAGTCTTCACGAGCATTCACCATAGCATGTTCACCAATGATCAGCAAGCACAACACCTGGACACGGCATTAGCAAGATAGTTCAATCGAGCACGCAGCTGATGTCCAGCGGCTTGTCTGGCACGCAGCACCCGTTCAGTTCAGTACCATGCACTTCTTCTTGCAATGCGCTAGTTATCTGTAGAAAAGATATCAACAGATTAGCACATGCTTACAAAGGGGGTGGGCTATTTTTATTATATCAACATTCTTGGGACAAACTTGAACTCTTGGCGCTTCTGCGCACACGCCAGACGCGAATACAACTTTACATAGTCTTCCCCCCTACCACACGTATCATGTTGAAAACTAGTACTTGCAATTTCGCCTGACTTTCAACATTGTATTGTGTAGGGAGGGGGCAAAAGCAACGCTTTTCTAAAGGGATAACAGTGTTTTTTTGTAAAACACAGATAATTCCTTGCATTACATCTGTGTCCCAAGGACCTTTTTCCATGATTGTAGGTGTTTTTGCTTCCTAAAAAATGCATGACATGGGTCAGATATATACACCATAAGTCAGCTGTCACTAAACCGTGCGCGAGGGACGTAATGGGAACTATTGTCCCGAGCCGGGTCTTGGCAAGACGGACCGAGAGAAGCGAGCTTCGTATATAGAAACGACCATGGGCCAATATTTTCTAGTTCGGCTCGAGCAAGCTTGGCTAGTAAGTTGTTTATTGTAATAAAAAAATACACTGCTTTGGACTGTTTCAGTGGAAACGGTCCGCATGGCAAAATCCTGTAGTTATTTGCCTTGAACGTTAAGGACACATAGTGACAAAAATTCGATAGAAAACAGATAAATACAAAAACAATGAACTAAAATACCTCGATAAGTGTAGAGTTCCATCCTCATAGAAATATGATTTTGCCATGCTGTTGGTTTTATCCTTAAGAAACGTGCCGTCATTGGTGGATTTAGATGGTGATAGACAACGGTGTCGCGATCGGTAATATATAATCAAATGCGCTTTACAACACTTTGTGGGGGACTTTGCCAGACTGCTCCACGCAGTTTACAATTTTCATGAGAAAGTACAGTATGATATACCGGTGCCCCCAGGTCAGAATAAGTGATAAGCCATCACACCGGGGACATTCCCCTACTCTTTCCGAACAGTGCGTTGGTTCTTTAACGTCCCACACCAGTACTGTGAGACGGGGCCTCCGGTTTATCGTCCTTATCCGAGAAAACTTGAAAGTCTAACCATTTGCAGATGTCATTACAAAGGCAGCACTTTCTCCTCAGTTATTTAAAGACCCTGAGTGTTGGTCCGGTCGAGATTTGAACCTGCGACCTCCCGCACGGCAGTCCGGTGCTCTACCAACTGAGCTAACCGGATCCCGCACGATCGATGTCAACGATTTTCTGGAACTACTTGTTTTAAACTTGCTTTCACATAAATACTCTCCAAAACCAAGAGCTGCTTATCAATTTTGATTATTGCAGAAGTTTCTATGAAATCAGCCATATCATAAATGATAGTGGGTTTTTTTGATTGACAGCTTATTTGTGTTATCTCAACACTTCACTTTTTGCTGGATCGGGACACTTTGAGGAGTTACCACTTTGTCCGATTTTAGTGAAATATTCAAAAACCACTTTGGTGAGTTTGCTATTCTATAAATAACTTCGTTACAGCAATTTGAAAATGTTCTGTAGCTTCTGGACGAAACCTCAACACCGCGGTTTTTAACCGTTTGACCTCGAGAAAAAATATATTTTCCCAGAAGATAAAGATTACGCTGAGTTGTAAATTTAAAACAGATGATTTTATCCTTCCATTTTCGTCTTGAAAACCTAATAGAATTTTGGAATATCCAGATCTATAATTTAATGCATGTATGCGTTCCAGGGTCTCTGGCATGTAATCGCGAGGCGCTAAATCCCTTAGAGTGGAGACAACCCAGGAGGGGCACACAAAACTTAAATTTGAAACCTTAAATCCAAATTTATTTTATACTATAATACTTCTTTATCTCGAGAATCATTGATGAATTCTGAAAACAAAACTACTCTTTTTCATGACGCTTTTTAATTATCATTAGGACTGAGCTAAATAATTTATCAAGACAAGTGTTAATAAATCTAGTTTTCAGTGTATAGTAGAAATGCCACATCCTTGCTTAAATTAAAAACAACCGAACAACAACATGATATTAATTTTATTCACCTCTCGTGCAATGAACCTGTATAGCCTGGCGCACAAACACAATGATAGTGATCCTCTTCGTAATTTGGGATGCAGCTGCCGTTATTTTTGCAAGGATTCCCTGAACAAGGTGTCTACAGTAAAGAATAATAACCATTAAAATAAATAACATTGCTGTAACAGTTATGTATAAGAAAATCAGAGAAACTGTACAAAAGTATCCATCTATTAACTTTTGCATTTATTTAATTATTAACTACCATCTGTGGAAAATTTGAAGAACTGTAAGTTTATCTTAAGGTCCTGCAGTAGAAGCTCGTGGATTTTTCTTTTTTCAAAATTGCAATCTTAGGCGTAATATATTTCTTTTATTGTTTAGGTAGCAGAATATCTCGTTCTGCTGGCTCTGAAGACTGCTTTTTACTTGATAACGCCAAAAGAAAACTTGCATTTAATTCGGTTTTCTAAACATCACACCATGACCGAGTGGGCAGAACTCATTGTGTATTAGTTTTCAGTATCTCAAAACAATTGTATGTGTTCTTTTTGTTGTTCTATAAGCTTTAAAATGATATATGGCATAAAATTAGTTTCCTTTCAAAATAGCTCCCGCGAAGATGGCTACCCACAACGGACCCTTCTAAAATAAACTGTAAAATAAACTATTTCGTTCATTTAATTTCATTTTTCCCCGGACTTTTCTTTATGTACAAGGTAAACAACTCCCTGAATACGCATCATTGCTGGTAAAACAAATCTTCGCAACAGTGACCTGGATTTCAAATTATCGCTAACCTTTATGCTGTAATGGTGAAACTTTTGCGAAACGGTCAGTTTGTCAGGACTTCTAAACTTGTCTTCACTTAGCAGCTCGCAACGAAATTTTCCATTTTCGTTTGGCGACAAAGCAACATTGAATGAAACACAGGGCGCATTTTTAACACAGACAAAAGCACACTCTTCATCTTGAACTACTTCACAAGAAGAGTCTAAGAGGGATCCTCGAAGATACTGAAACTTGTGAACTACAAAATTTGCGTACGACACCCCGTGTTGAAAACGAGATCGCTTTAAACCATGATTGCCTTGGATCAAACGTTGTTGCTGGGATGTAACACATGGAAAACGAAGCAGAATAACTGTAAATAGGAAATTAAAC
>OZ026600.1:6137947-6195447 GCA_964020085.1 Micromussa lordhowensis | reverse complement strand
CAATTCCTTCGTTAGGGTTTTTGTTCATCATATTGTTACTCTCTACTATGTGACACCATCAGGGTGATCCTACATCAGTTAATACAGTCCGCAGTCATGTTACATTCTAGTTTGATTTTAGCCTTTCCATGAACATAAGATGCGAAACGAACTGATTAGCTATGCTTAACATTGAGATCTACACATTTGGACTCTAGAGTAAATGTTAAGTGTAAATCTTTCCTCTGTTCTGGGACGTTGAATTGATGTAGACACTAAACTTTGGGTTGGGATGAAGTGCTCCCATACAGATCACACTCTTTGCCCCATAAACTCACGGAATGGATTGGTTGCCATGGTAACAATGCGTCTTAAGTACCCTACCTGACTAAGGACCTCTCAGGGTATTGTGACCTGCAGCCGTGAGGAGGATAAGGGACCTCTCGCAGGGTAGTGTGACCTGCAGCCCCGGAGAGGAGTAAGGACCTCTTTTAGGGTATTGTGATTGCAGCCCTAACTAGGTGTAAGGACTCCTGCAGGGTATTGTGATCTGCAGCCCTCAAGAGTAGTAGGACCTCTCTTAGGGGATCGTGACCTGCACACCTAGAGAGAAAGGCGGTGAGGGGGAGTTTTGACCCCTCCCACCTTACCAAGATAGACTAGTATTGTTGTTAGTGATATGTGCCTGTTGGAGTACTTCATTCCCAACCCCTTTCCCCACATTCAGTATTTGAGTTTCTCTTTCTCATGGGTTTGGAGCATTAAAGAACTGTTTTTACAAATTTCCTACTTATATTTCTAAAACAAGCTCAGTCGCACTAACTTTATGTTGTGTTGTTTGCTCCCCGAAAGTACCGTGCCCCATATAGATGTTGACCATTCCGAATTCACTAGCGTTGTAACTTTGCTTACGATGCTAACACTAATTTACAGAATTATCATTAGAGCGGTTTTCGCCTAAGTTTCGGAAGTAACTAGCATTTGCTTTGGTTTTGTTTTACTGCAATAAGAGATTGATGAGTTAAAAAAACAATCGTCTAACTTGGTGATCCACCGATCCAACCATCGTAAGAAAAAAAAGATGGTGACTAGTACATTTACCCATAACTCTTAGCACACGAAACCTCTATTAGCGCTCATAGAAACGTGCAGAAAATTTCTAACATCTTCAAACCTAGCATACACAATGTCGTCAGCAAAGGGACAAATATTGCAAATATTGGGTTTTCCTTGTATTTCATAGGCTGTATTGTGGTCAAATTGCTTTTGGTTTGCAAAAAGTTGCATTTTTACATGCTAAGTTAATTCGATAACAAGAATCGGAGTCAGCGGACTTACTTTTGAGTTTATGTACTTAAACTAAATTAAGGATGTTTTTAATGTATCCTTTTACTCAATTTAAGAAAGTAACCATAGCTTGTTTACCAATGTTTGGGCAGTCCTTTTTTAACTAAGGGACATGGTATTGTAGTCGCATCGAGTACTTAGTTAATGTCCATTAGACAAAAACTTGCATTTTAACATGCTTATCTCATTTCGATAATAAAAATTGAAGTCAAGAGACTTACATTTGCGTTTTAGGCAATTAAAACTAGAATTAGTTAATCTAGATGATAGTCTTTGGCTTTACACAGTCTTCACGAGCATTCACTATAGCATGTTCACCAATGATCAGCAAGCACAACACCTGGACACGGCATTAGCAAGATAGTTCAGTCGAGCATGCAGCTGATGTCCAGCGGCTTGTCTGGCACGCAGCACCCATGCTCTTTCAGTACAATGAACTTCTTATTACAATGCGCTAGTTATCTGCAAAAAAGATAACAGCAGAGTCACACATGCTTACAAAGGGGCTGGGCTACTTTTATTATACCAACATTCTTGAGACATATTTGAACTCTTAGCGCTTCTGCTCACACGCCAGACGCGAATACAACTTTACATAGTCTTCCCCCCTACCACACGTACAATTTTGAAACCTAGTACTTGCAATTTCGCCTGACTTTCAACATTGTATTGTTTAGGGAGGGGGCAAAAGCAACGCTTTTCTAAAGGGATAACAGTGTTTTTTTGTAAAACACAGATAATTCCTTGCATTACATCAGTGACCCAAGGACCTTTTTCCATGATTGTAGGTGTTTTTGCTTCCTAAAAAATGCATGACATGGGTCAGATATATACACCATAAGTCAGCTGTCACTAACCGTGCGCGAGGGACGTAATGGGAACTATTGTCATCAGCCAGGTCTTGGCAATAAGGACCGAGGGAAGCGAGGTTCGTATAAAATAACGACCATGTGCCAATATTTCCTAGTTCGGCTCGAGCAAGCTTGGTTAGTGAGTAGTTTATTTATTATAAGTATTATAATTTTAGCCCGTGTGGTATTTTTAAGAAAATGACGTCATTTTCTCCAATTTTCAACCAAGACTTGGAACAAGGAAACTTCATGGCGGCCGTAAATTCTCGAAAATAAAGGTCCAAAAACCGCGAGTTCTAATGTTCGAAATAGATTGAAATTTGGCAAGATATCTAGGAAAGACCCGTTGTGTACGAAAATGTAAAAAAATGGGTATCGAGAATTTTATCATAGTGGCACTTTAAGGAAACATAGTGACAACTATTCGATAGAAAACAGATAAATACAAAAACAATGAACTAAAATACCTCGATAAGTGTAGAGTTCCATCCTCATAGAAATATGATTTTGCCATGCTGTTGGTTTTATCCTTAAGAAACGTGCCGTGATTGGTGGATTTAGATGGTGATAGACAACGGTGTCGCGATCGGTATTGCCATCGAAAACCTAAAAATATACATAGCGGTCAGGAGAGAAACTATCAACATTGATCATCTTCTGTATGTAATTTGTATATGTCTATATGTATTCTACTTTCTTCTGATACCTTTGTAAAGTTAATGTTTGTGAGAGTTTGAATGATTAAATTGAATTGAATTGAAAGAATATCTTGTAACGATTTTTCTATTTACCGCGTCTGAAGATTCGTCTTGTCTCTTGTAAAACAAAAAGGACGCTCCATCATTGCTAAACTGCAACTTATACTTCGTCACCATCTGTGCAGGAGAGAAGGAATTCCTTCCCTGTGTAGCCACGTGTGTCACAGTCGTGATTTTACCAAGATCAACTTGAAGCCATTGGTTCAAATCATTCTCCAAACTTGCCCAGGCACCACTCGCTTTGAAGCGTCTCTCTCGAGTGTGCAATCTCGCTTGCTTAGGGCTGTGTCTAACGTTCCATTCTGAAGAAGCAGTTATTTGAGAGTCCGCAATGGCACCGCTTTCCATACCAAGAGCTTGAATTTCGTCTACATAGACCAAGAAAACCGCAGAGTCAGCAAGGTTAATAATGCCTTGTTCAATGCAACAGTCCAAATATTTTCGTAGGAAAAAAGCACTAGATCATTAGATCAACATTTCTTTCCATTACATGACTAAGTCAGATTAGAGGGTCAGTAGCTAGAATCAGCCAATCAGATTGCTCCATTGCCGGTCTAGCAACATTGGGCCAGGCATTGCCCCGAATGATCCCGCACGATCGATGTCAACGATTTTCTGGAACTACTTGTTTTAAACTTGCTTTCACATAAATACTCTTTTTCTTCTTCTTCGAACCCTCTCTGTTTTTTTTTCTTTAACATCAGACGTGAGTATACGCCTAATATCGGCTGTCGCTCTTTCTTGAATGGACCTTAGGCAGTTATGTTCTTAGTGTGGCTCTCGTTTATCGTGTGCGCGTTGTTAAGTGCGCGTATATTTTTTTCCAGTAGGCACTTGATTGACGTGATACAAGCTGCAAGTTGAAGGTATTCATGATTCAGAAGAGTTTTGTGCAGAAGCATTCCTCCAACAGAATTTACGTCGAAACTTTGACTAATAAGAAAGCATTCCTGACATGATTTTTTTTAGTTTGAAGTCAGCAACTTGAGTTTGTTACGAAAACTTTCTTACCAAAACAGCCGTAGAGTTCCATCCTCAAAGAAATGTGATTATTCCACGCTGTAGTTTAGTTCTATTGCATAAGTTACCTACGTGAACTTCACGTAGGCAACTTATGCAATAGAACTAAACTAAAAGCTATATGCTTGAAACCCTCGGTAGTAGAAGGGAGGGAGGGGTGGGTCGTGGGTGGCATCCCCGGAAAGTTTTTTTTTAGAAGAGAATTTACTCTATCAGTTGTTTCTCTACGCTAATTGAAATCGCCATGGTAACCACATAATGACATGCAGGTAAAGTCAAAATTGGTCCGTTTTGACCGAATTCGTCGTTTATTCTACTTTTCTTGAGTAGCATTGAGCAGCTACTTAGTTCGCTATCATTTTTCCGAAAAAAACCCTTAATTGTACTTCATGACTTTCCGAGAACATAGTGTCGTCCAAGAAGGCAGACTTAAGATTGCAGTGTCCATTAAATGCAAAACAGCTTGGTTAGTTAACCTAACCTAACCCGTTAACCTCAAAACGAAACATGTATGCATTCTCTGTTTGAGCTTGTGACCGACATCAGATAGTAGAAAAGACCATACTTCATTGATTTTAGAAAAAAAAAAGTAAAAGTAAAAGAAAAAATTATCAAGAACTCAGTAATAATTCATTTATAAATCACGACCGTGGATGTGTTTGGATATCTGATCAAGTAATTAGTATAGATTTCTACGATTTTATTGCTCCGTTTTTCCTAAACTTTGGTTTCTATTGAGGAGATATGTCAAAACACTCAAGTTAACAAATGGATTCCATGTTGCCGTGTTTCTGTTCAGTAATAGATCGCAGATTGAGGCGCGTGTGCCAAACTTTGACGTCTTCTGTTTAAGAAATAGAAAACATGTGCTGTGTTTCTATCGAGTTATAGAAACACTCGTGAAAGTTTGGGAGAACGAGAAATGCTGTGGGAACACGAGCCGCAGGCGAGTGTTTCCACAGCTTTTTCGAGTTCTCCCAAACTTTCACGAGTGTTTCTATAACTCGAAAGGAACACGGAGAACATGTTTTCTATTTCTTTTGGAAAATACCGCCTTGAAGAAAAATAAAAACAACTTGTTTACTTCGATCATCAAAATGTAGATTCTCTTTGTTCCTGCCTTCATTACGTCATTAGCTCGTGCTAGTTCTGTGTTTCTATCGAGTTATAGAAACACGGTTTTAAACCAATCAGCGTGCGTATTTGCTTTGGGTTATTTTCTAAAATCTATTACTGAACAGACGCACAGCAACATATACAACAAAAAGACGAGGAAAATGTTAATGAGTTCATCTTTATCTTTCATCATAAGTAAGAACCAATACAAATGCGAAAATAATTTGCCTTATTGTGTAAACAGTGCGATAGACTGGTTTTCAATTAATCAGGGAATTAATTTGGTTCATTGGGTTTTGCCGCAGTTTGAGATTGGCTGAGTGGTCAAATTGGTTGTTTTTTTTTGGTTTTGGTTTTGGTCAGCGACCCAAGAAAGTAATAAAAACAAAATGCTCAGCGATCACAAACTCACCATTCAAGATGATCCAGTGAAAACCATCAGCCGCTTTATCGTCGTTATACAAGAATACATTTACCAGATGATTCTCCAGCAATATCTCGTGGCTTTATAGGAACAAGACTATGTGATGCTTAAGTAATGGCAGGAGAGGAAATGTATTGTATACGCATTGCGTGCCTAGAGTGTTGTGCGCATGACTAGAAAGCATGTGCTCGCCAGCCATGGAGGATAGTTGAAATACAAAGTTGTGTTCTTCCTTATGCTTTGGCTTATTGCTTTAAGTTACTATAAAATGTGTGCTGGGAGAGTGTTGTGACCGCTAAAAAATAGCAAGTTAAAATAGTGGAAACAAAACTGTGGTGCAGCGACTTCGACTTCTAAGTGCTACCAATTTTGACTGTGATAAATAAGATGGAAAAAATTATTAACCAAGAAGTCTCGCTTCCAAAATCTGGTTCAAAGCAGTACTTGCCGATCTAGCTCGTAACTGCGAGCGTACATTTTACACGCGGACAGGTCTTTAATGCAATTTTCTTTCGCCGAGTTGTATTGCCAAATAGGAATAGTATTTTTGAGCTGCCAGGTATCATAAAATGGGAAATGAAATAGTGTAAATTTAACTGTGGCTCGAGTTTCTTTTTATATTGACTTTTTCGATAATGTGATAAGAGTAGAAAACTTTCTTACTCAGTGATTGGCAGTATTCCCCTGAGAATCCTTTCGCGCAAAGGCACACATAGCTGTTCTTCTCGTACCGTGATACACAAGTTCCATTGTTTTGACAAGGCCAACTGCTGCATGGAGACTGAGAGCGTAAAGATGAAGTTAGGAGTGAGTAACGCAATAATACAGCGGCACAAACGTAGATGTGTACGGGAGCGGAGATGGCAAACTCGAAGCGAGTGCAAGAGGCTACTTCCACACTTCAATAGTTTCGAATTCGCCATTGTTCGTGCGCTTGCAGCCCTTGGTTTGCGTTGCATAGGTCAATTCAGTGTTATCATATTCAGATTGGTTATGAACATACTTAGAGCGCCGTCAATTTCCGTTAATCGAGAACATTGAGATGTTCTGTGCTTCAAGTTTTAGCAAATTACCGCAAAAAGCATAAAGCGGGGAAAACAAACAAGTGGGCCGAGTTGTTCGAAAGCCGGTTAACGTTAATCGTAGTATGTATATTTCTTGTATAGAACAGTTTTCACTGCTTATGTTTTGTGTAGTTTGAGATTATTGAAATTCAAAACTGAAGGACAAAAATGTAAATACAAAAAGCTCACCACAAAGTTACAAAACTGAAATCAAATTTCTCGCTAATCCTGGGTTAGCTTAATCGGGCTTTGAACAACCCGGCCGAGCAGATGTACAAAGTACTGCCTAACAAAAAGGGCTCCATGTCCCCTTCTCAGCTTTTACGACTTCCTGAAGAGTTATCCATTTCAACAACAGCTCCGCGTAGACTATTGTAGTTTTCCTGAATTTTGCTCACTGTAGATTATTTATTGCAACTGCTAAACTAAAGGAAGTCGAGTTTTTACTTACCGCAATACTGAAGTGATGAAACTTCGGGTGTGTGATGAACTTGTCCGTGTTGTTGTACAAGTCCGATGGAAGCAGCTCACAGAGCTTTTTCTTGACATCAGGGACTGCTTCAAAGTTGTAAGAAAAACATGAAGGGATTTCCAAACAGGCAAACCCACACTCGATGTTGTCCTCAACAAGATCTGTACCAATACTTGTCATATTCAGATAAGAAAACTTGTCTTGCTTGAAGTTGATAAAAGAGAGCCCTTGAGAAGACCTTCCACTGAGAACTGAATTAATAAAGAAAGGTTCAGGAGGTTCAGAGAATATATTTTATGTTTTTTGAATTTAACTTTTTATTGTAAAGCGCTTTTGAATATCGATTTATAGTTTAAGCGCTCTATAAATGTATTATTATTATTATATGGTGCCGTGTTAAGGTTTAATATCGAGGTAGAATTAGTAACGACGTAGAAATGTAAACCTTCTACGGGAAAAGGAAAACATAAATTGCTCACCTTCCAAAGCATGAGAGAAAGAAACCAACAAGACCAGGTAGTTTCTTAATTGTTGTATGAGAATGATTTCCATATTTCTTTCAGTGTTTACTTCTTAAGAGTTGAAGTATGACTGAATTTTAGTCCTTTCACGATAATTATATATACATTATTATATGACTTGGCTTGGCTTCACTGTCGGTAAATAAGTAACTAATTATGGTGGATAGAAAAACCTATCATGAGAACTGTTATGTTAATAAACAATTATTGGATGAGGTTTTTATGATATCCAGAATAATCAAGGTCGAGGTAAGAGTTATCAGCCGAAGCCGAAGGCTGAGGCTGATAACCCTTACCGAGACCTTGATTATTCTGGATATCACAAAAACCGAATCGAATAATTGTTTTATTATACATTGAACGAACGCAAAAACTTGGAAGTCATGTTTCTGCTTCTTCACTGACGGCAAGCAACACGAATCGCGCGATGTTGACATGATTACCCTTGGAAATCATGCATTGCGCGCGCAACCTACAGATTATTCACTAATCTGTAGGTACAGATTAGTGAATAATCTGTAGGTTGCGCTGTTCCCCAGAATTAACAGTAGGCTTTTAGCCAATGAGAAGACAGATGGTAACTACAATGTATAATAATGTTGATAATTTGAGTGGGAGGTAAAAGCGAGGAAACAAAAACAGCTGGAGGCTACATATGTCCATGTGAACTCCATTTATATATTAAAGCTTTGTTGTTACAGTTTAATAAAAAGCTTGCATGAATATTAAGCAGGGAAGTCGCCTCAGACTTTAAAAACACAAGCTAATCTAACAACGCACCTAAATCATCGATAATAAACGCTAAAGCATGAAACAAGTCTTAGATCGTGTCTTTGAGTATTCAAAGCGCATTCTAATCCCAAGTAAAGGGCAAATATAAGAATTCAGTTTTGATAATACGAATTTGAAACAATTGATGAGTCACCTGCTATAGTTTCAAGTTTACCAAGACCCCCCTATTCATATTGCATCAACAAACGTCTTATTACTGAGCACGGCCCGTGTTTGATCGTTTGTCAAATTATCAGCTATGTTAGTGTCAAAATTCAGCTAATTACAACTAATCTTTAATATTTAAAAATGGAATAAATAATGTATAAATTTAGTTCTTTCGTCCCCCACCTAAACCTCAATGGTTTAGGCCCAGTCCACACTAGGTTTCACGCTGAAAACGCATCAAATGTTTATCGCCCACACTGCGCCGGAGGAATTTAAAAACGCAAAACAATCACCGGTCATTTTGGACCTGCTTGATGAAAACTCGGTCAGGGAAATCACATGCTTGTCATGACGCCACTATTTTTGAAAAGCTCCGTGTTTAAAATGTTTCCGTCCACGAGAAAACGAAGAGCCGGCGTTTTTAAATTCCTCCGGTTTGAAGAGCGTTTTCGAAAAGCTCCGTTTTCGTGACAGATTAGTGTGGACGGTAGACCTAACCGTAGAAATACAGCTGAATTTTCAAATTTCTCCGGCGCAGTGTGGACGTTATCTTAGAGTATAACTTGATGGCTTTTTAAAGTTACCTGTATGGTCCTGTATGTTTGTAAAGGGCCTTATGTACCCAAGGTCACGCAGAAATATCAGTGAGAGAGTGTATAACTCAATGGTTGCTTAGAGATAAGTTAATGATTCCCTCCCTCTAAACATATCACTTCTGTCTGTCTTTAAAACTTTTCAGAAAGTTCTTGTCCAGCAGATCTCGATCAGTAGTAATATGTCAGTGTGCAAACACAATGTGCCAACATGTCAATATTCCTCTTAGTAAGCAAGTTTTGGGTCCGCAAGTTCTCTCCTTTCTATTTATGGCCCAAGCACGAAAAGAACGGTCTATAAATGGAAAGGAAAAAACGATGATCCGCAACTTAACTTACAGTGCAGATTGAGAAGACGAAGTTAGTAGTAAGCTATTTCTTTTATCTCCATTGTGTGTTAGCAGGTGTGGAGAAAAATTTCAACTCTCGCAGAACGCCAGCTTCAAATACTGAAGGACTCCAAAACAAAAAATTGGTAACCCAGTTTAATACATGTAGTAAAAAAAAAAAAAAAGAAAACGAAACGTTTTACACGTTTTATTTATCACAAATGTTATGAAAGCTTGGCAACAAACACGAGACGTGTTGGCGTCGGCAAAACAGCTTGAAATTTTACTAACACGTACTTGAGAGTGCCGCAGGCTAGTAAAATGTATTAATAGCAGCGATAATTGTGCTAAGAGACACTCCTTCCAACGATCAAAGAGATCTACACGTAAACATGTAGAATGTATTTATAATTAATGAACTTTCGTTACTTGTTAAGGGACACTTATTTTGCATTAAACCTGCGTAAAATGCAACAGACGATAAATGTTACAGATCCTGATTGCTAGTGCGCATGAAAGCGTAGAAGGGAAAAAATCTAAAAGTTTAACGTGGTGAATTTTGGAACTCGTTTTCGCGAGGAGACTAATTAAGAGTTTCAATTAAAAATACATCAGCTGTCTGCAGTGTTTATGTTTCAGACATCAGGCCATCTTCGACGGTCATTGTTGCATAATACGAATGGTATATTTGGGTAGCTTAACGAGAACAAATGCAATAGTTGTATTTAGTCAGCGTTTAATTAACTGTTGTGTTGAGCAGGATGAGAACAAAATGATAATAATCAGTGATACCATATTTTGTCTCCACTTCACAACAAATAACACAGTAGTGTAAACTAAATAAGTTTATTTTGGGATGTCTGCCAGGAACCAACAACCCGTGGCGTACATATATACAATCCATAATACCATATACAATCCATACACAATCCTCGTTTAAAGCAAAACCTTACACACTCAATATAGGGTATAGGGCAGTTATATCTCAACTCTAACAAGACGAGATTAAAAGATCTGGGAAACCGCTTACAAAGATAATACTACGATTATACCGAGGCCAGAAAAAACCTGCCAAAAAAATCTTTTGGGGAAAAATACGACAGGAAATCTGGGTAGGAACCATGGCCCCAACTCTATGCAGTTAGCAGCCCATCCTACGAGGCTTAACAATTCAAAAAAATAAAATCCACTATAAAGAAACTTGGCATTAGCCGAAGGTCGACGGTTGGTTCCGAAGGCCTAGATGGATGCCACGTGTTATACAAAATATTTATTTCTACCTAATTCGCAGGCTCAATCGTTAGAAATACCATTTTTGTGGCAAAAAATAAAAATAGTGAATAAATTTCCTTCTTTCATCCAGGGCATAAGATAAGAATGCAAAAATTAAAATATTTCTATTGTATCCTTACACTTTTGAGAAATTTCTGTGTACTAAATTGAACAAATAAATTCCATGTTGCCGTGCGTCTGTTGAGTAATAGATCACAGATAACGTCAAAATGTGGTAAGAATAAAAACGTTATTTCCTGATGTTCTTTCCACATTTTTACGTCTTTCCCTGATCAGTCACTGAATAGGCGCACGACATGGACTCTATTTGTTATGTATAATAAAGAAATAAAAAGTTAATAATGAAGTCATCTATATGTGTCCTCCAGCAGATCGTAAGTAAGAACCAATCAAAAGTCTAAGAAACGACCGGAAAGTGATGTCGATGCTTAAAATCTCGACGGTCATATTGGAAATTTTGCAACTTTTGCAACTTTTGCAATCTTTCAAATCTTCAACATTTCATATTTTCCTCACTGGTAACCAACCTTTGAGAAAAAATATCTCTTTCCCAAAATGCCCAAAAATCACCCAAAACTTTACACAAAACCGCCAAACAGTGGTTAATGAGATAAGCAGAGAGATTTAGTGTCGCTTGAAACGTGACCGAGATATTGGCAGAAAGGCCGTGTTAAGCGACCTCAAAACAGCCTTCACGTGTACCCCCGCCTTAAACTTGGGCAAGTTCTGAGACCGATAGACGCACCGAACAGATCTAGGCCACTGCGAAATTCGACGGTAAGGCGTCTAGGCGTCGTCCTTGGCGTCGCCGTCAACAAATAGCTCGACGCCATGTTGGATTTTTTTCTCCTTCCCCTCCCTCGTCACTCCTCTTTTAACCTAACTCCCACTCCCTAGGACGCATTTTCGTCTCTCCCCAAGCCTCTTCCGAGTTTGATCAAAATTCGCACGCGCCGGCGCGCGCCAAAATACGCACGCCTGCACCCAACGATCTCACGGAAAGAAAGGCGACTGTGAACAGTTTACACAAGGAGGAGTATTTAGATCAGCTGAGCTGAAGGGGATTAATTTTGACATTGAACGAGCTCAAGATGGCCGAGGTGAACGGCAAGACTTCGACCGTCAAGGAGCGAGTAAAGTCGGAAAAGACAGGTAAGCTGAAGGCCTCGGGTGAAAATGAAAATTTCAAGGCGGGGAATAAAAGATCCAGAATAATTTAGCCAGAAATTTGCGAGTGACCTTACGAAATTTGAGCACGGATATTCTCGCTATGTAAAGTCGAGGGCACCGGAATCTTTGACCAAATATTTCAATAAGCGGAACAGGTGTTCTTGACAAGTTTTATTTGTGATGTGATTCTACTAAATATTTGTACATGTTATGTATGATATTTTCTTGTCTTACCTACACATGCCCACTAGATGACCTGATGTACAAAATCATGAAAAAAAATTATCGCTGCATGTGTTGCGAAACACGCCACGCTGGTCGAAGTCTTTCTTCTTTCCAGCTGTATGACCCCTAGTACAGTGTGTCCGCGCTCTGAGGGCTTGAGAAGCAATCAAGTCAAATAAACAGACCAGGAATAAGACGTAGACTTAATTCAAGTGAAAGACTGCAGAGAAGTGAAAGAATTGAAGACAGAGGAAATAAGAAACTTTTTGCGAAACCTGCAAGTTATTCCGAGTTGTGTCACGCAATCATCGTTTTGTTTTATGATTTGGCGTCTTGAAACGACTGAAAATCATGTAATGGGTTCAGAAAAATTTTCATTCTTTGAAGACAAGAGAAATAACTCAAATATTGAACTCAAAATGAAATAACTGCTCAAATAGTTTGAAATATAACTACAGCATACTTAAGTACATTCGTCTTCATAAATATATAATGGTAATTGAACTGAGTGGAGTGCAATTTGGTCTGAAATCATACGCGTGATTTCAAAATCGAACGAGCGCGACCCGAAGTTCATTTACCACTTTATTAGATCCATTTTTAAATCGCACAATTTAATACCCAAAAACAGGAACAAGATTTTGGTCAGGACCAATACTTATTGAACCAAGTTGCCAAATTTGCCAAACAATGGCTTTTTTGTCTTTTATTTTCCTACAATGTGATTGGTGAGTTTAAAAAAGCCTTAAAATCTGATTGGTTGTTTTGTTTTACTGTCCCATTCTCATTGGCTGAGAAAAAGATGTGATTTAGAGCAAAAGATAGTGCGATTCCTGAATAAATCGCACCGCTCAGAACCAATCACATTACAAGGATAACCAGTGATTTCAAAATGGATTTAATAAATATATAAACCGTTGTCTTTACACAGATTTAACGAACTTTACCATTGCATGTTTACCAATGATTAGGTGGTGCTTTTATAACAACTGGACATGGCATTAGCAAGATAGTCCCATCGAGTTATCAACTATGATGTTCCTTGGCCAGTATCGTAGCCCACCTGCTCTTTAAGCATCATACCCTTCTAACTGCAAGAGGCTAAGTATCTGCAAAACAGATGAAAATAACACTTGCCTTAATAAGAGTCACAGATGCTCTAAATAGGGGCTGGGCTATTTTCGTTACAGCCAAGTTTTGCCACTTAACTATGCCTTTTTTCGTTCACATAAAGGCATTCCTGGGTCAAGTGCATACCTATATACACCATAAATACCAATTACTAACCAACTTCGAAGTCCATACTATTGATTACGAAGAGAGTTTTTCTCTCGTTTCGATTTATGGTCTGAGCAGGATTTTTTATTATATCTCCATGTCTGTGTGTCTGACAAGTGCCGGAAAACATTTCGAGTCAACAAGCAAAGCTGCTTCAAATGACCGACATGAACCAAAAACCCAAACGAGTCAGTTTGAATTGCTCAGTTGCTCAGTCTTTAACATGTTGTAATATATTTCAAAATGTTACCAAAACGGAGCATTTTACTCATCCATTTGCCATGAGCGTTAAGAAAACATGGTGACAGCAAAAAAACAGTTGAAAATAAAAACAAATTAAATAGCTTGTTAAATTAAAATACCTGGATAAGTGTAGAGCTCCATCCTCATAGAAATATGACGTCGCCATGCTGTTGGCTTTATTCGTAAGAAACGTGCCGTGATTGGTGGATTTAGATAGTGATAGACAACTGTGTCGTGGTCGGCATTGCCATCGAAAACCTTAAAATACACATGGCGATGAGAGAATAAAAAGATATCTGTGTGTTTGAAGTGCACTTTGTTCTCGTTATTTCTTTTGCAAGATATGTTTTAACCCTTCTATTCGCTCTAACGTTGCTGGGACAACGTTTGAAATATCTGATGAACACGGTTGGTTACTTGCATTCCTTATTGTGTCGCCGAACCTGACAAAGAACTGTTGCAAGTTATGTTCCTTCTCATCTCGAATATCATGTCTGTCTTTGTTGCACCTCGCCACAGACTTCGCAAGCTTTCTTAACGGTGGTTTTGGATAGGAAATCATAAACAAACTCAGATTAAAAATACAGATCGGCGACGGGGTACCACAGGCTTCATATTTCGGACATTTCTGGCCATCAGAGTTAAAAAACAATTTAGAGAGAGAGAGAGAGGAAAAATAAATAAGATATTTACTAGTTTAGGGTAGGCCCGTATAGTAAAAAAACTGTAACCGAAGTCTTGAAAGAATATCTTGTAATAATATTTTTATTTACCGCGTCTGAAGATTGGCCTTGTCTCTTGTAAAATAAGAATGATGTTCCATCGTCGCTAAATTGCAACTTGTACTTCGTTACCATCTGTGCAGGAGAGAAAGAATTCCTTCCTTGTGTAGCCACGTGTGTCACAGGCGTGATTTTACCAAGATCAACTTGAAGCCATTGTTTCAAATCGCTCGTCAAACATGACCAGGCGCCAAGCCCATCAGCAGTCGCTCTAGTATGCAGTCTCGCTCGTTTGGGACTGTGTCGGACGCTCCATTCTGACGAAGCAGTTATTTTCGAGTCTGAAATTGCACCGCTTTCCATTCCAAGAGCTTGCATATCGTCTACAAAATGAAAAAGAAAACGGGTATACTGTATAATAAACAATTTAATTGCTAAGCCTTTTTTCATGATATCAAAAATAGTCATGGGCGAGGTAAGTGTTATCAGCTTCAGTATTCGGCTGATAATGCCTATTACAGAGATCTTCATTTTTCTCCACATCATGAAATGCATGCCGAATTCAATAATTGTTTTATTATACATTGTTGCCAAAAAATACGAACATGACTTTCATGTGAGTGAAAACAGTTTTCTCTGACCTGTTACACTAATGAGACTTTATTTCTCGCTAAGGAGCAAAGCGTTTGTCTTTCTGTGTCTTTTTCGATCAATTTCGTCTAACAGATTTTTTAGATACTTCTTTAAACGGCTTCTTTATTGGATTATTTGTAGTATTTGGTCGGAAGTGCGCAGTGACACAAAAAAAATCCCTTTACAACTCAGCAAAAAAATCCCTGTACTCACTCTTGAAGTAAAGGTGCAAATAACTAGAAATTAATCACTGTCGAGTTGAATGGTTGGATACTGAAAGCGAGGTTAATTACCAAAACAGCCGTAGAGTTCCATCCTCATCGAGATGTGCTCGTTCCATGCTGTGGGTATCAGTCTGATGTATCGTGCTTTGATTGGTGGAGTTAAGTGATGTTTTACCACGGTGTCGGCATCACTGTTTCCAGCAAAAACCTGCAGGAATGTGTATGTACATGTGAGTTATGACTCATTCATTCATAACGAACGAAAAATATATTAACTCGCCGATATGTACAGTATCTGATGAGATAATTTGCATCGTTATAACTGGCAAAAAGTCGCCAAAACCGTGAATTCAGCCAAAGTGACTTCGCTTTGAGAAATTTGACTAATATTCTCGAAGTTGTCAAATCCATGAACATTCCCTCAGTTTGACGAAATTTCGTCGAATCTACCAAATTCGGTTTTTAGCGTGCATTTTTGGACAGCTCTTACCCGGATTCTGACACTGGCTAATCTCTTGCCTTTCAGTAAATCTAATTCGTTTGGTCTTATAACATAAACCTTTCTCACCGTGCCTGAGTTTTCTCCAGTCTGCTTATAAAACTGAAACGAAAGTCCATCCTTGCTGTATTGTAACTTGTACTGTGTCACCCATTGGTTGAGGGGCCCGTGCCGCCCTTGCGTTGCCACAAAAGTGATAATTGTCTCAACACGAAGATCGATTTGAAACCACTGACTTGGATTATTTACTCCTGCTGACCAAGATCCGCTGTAACTTATAACACCCTGTAATCTTCCTTGGTTTGGAGCATGATCTTCACCAAACTGAGAAGACGCTGAAATCTGTGCCGGTGTTATTTTATAGCTTTCCATTCCCAAGGGATCTGCACACCCTAAAAGCAACAAAGATGAAAACAAAAGTATTAGCCACCCTCAGTGGGGAGAGACAGTAGGATAAACTAACTAACAGAAACAGAACACAACTACATCCGAATTGAGAAGGAACTTTTATTAACTTTTCTTCCCATAGTGACCACAAGCCCTTAGGAAAAAGTTCCAAACCACTGTTGTTCGCGCCAAAACGTCTTCAGTGCATGCTCTTGGAATAACAGCGTTCATCAATCTGCGCGTGTTCTATAAAATTGTGGTGCCGAAGTGCACATTGCTGAGACACTTCAACGCCGAGCATACATTGAAGGGAAGTAAAGTTTTTGTGCCTTAGGAATGCAAAAAGTTGAAGGAAGAGAGGGACTGTTTGACCCGCCACACTGAGAAGCCGTAAAAGCCGCCATTGCTAGCGACACAGTGTCGAAGGGCCTTTGTGAAGTTTTTAACTGAGGTTGGCCAGAAGAGCGCTCCCAGTGGAAATCAGAGTTGCACCCTCAATTCCACATTCGCGGTGAGATCGTCATTCAAATTAGCGTTTTGTTCAAGAATAACCGAGAGTAACCAAGTGTTGCTTCCCATTTGTCAACGCCTTGATGTCATAAAGCGTATTCAGAGTGGCGCGGCTACTTACGCAAAGCCTGGGCTATGATAACGTCTTCTGGCCAAGGACGAATGAAGAAGTCAAGGATTATATAAGCAGGTGTCATCTGCTGTGTCCATCGACCAGGACAGTACAAGGTCAAGATCCAATGCTGCCTCATAGAGACCCAGACAGACCATGGAGCAATGTTGCAGTGGACGTATTACAACTCCAAAACCAAGAGCTGCTTATCAATTTTGATTATTACAGAAGTTTCTATGAAATCAGCCATATCATAAATGATAGTGGGGTTTTTTTTTTGATTGACAGCTTATTTGTGTTGTCTCAACACTTCACTTTTTGCTGGATCGGGACACTTTGAAGAGTTACCACTTTGTCCGATTTTAGTGAAATATTCAAAAACCACTTTGTTGAGTTTGCTATTCTATAATAACTTCGTTGAGAGGTACGATCACTCTGTAACATTTTGCAGCAATTTGAAAATGTTCTGTAGCTTCTGGACGAAACCTCGACACCGCGGTTTTTAAGCGTTTGACCTCGAGAAAAAAATATTTTCCCAGAAGATAAAGATTACGCTGAGTTGTAAATTTAAAACAGATGATTTTATCCTTCCAGTTTCGTCTTGAAAACCTAATAGAATTTTGGAATATCCAGATCTATAATTTAATGCATGTATGCGTTCCAGGGTCTCTGGCATGTAATCGCGAGGCGCTAAATGCCTTAGAGTGGAGACAACCCAGGAGGTGCACACAAAACTTAAATTTGAAACCTTAAATCCAAATTTATTTTATACTACAATACTTCTTTATCTCGAGAATCATTGATGAATTCTGAAAACAAAACTAGTCTTTTTCATGACGCTTTTTAATTATCGTTAGGAGTGAGCTAAATAATTTATCAAGACAAGTGTTAATAAATCTAGTTTTCAGTGTATAGTAGAAATGTCACATCCTTGCTTAAATTAAAAACAACCGAACAACAACATGATATTAGTTTTGTTCACCTCTCGTGCAATGAAAACCTGTATAGCCTGGCGCACAAACACAACGATAGTGATCCTCTTCGTAATTTGGGATGCAGCTGCCGTTATTTTTACAAGGATTCCCTGAACAAGGTGTCTACAGTAAAAAATAATAACCATTAAAATAAATAGCATTGCTGTAACAATTATGCGTAAGAAAATCAGAGAAACTGTACAAAAGTCCGCATCGAAAAAAAAAAACACCACGCCTATTTATATCATTTGTACTAAGCCTCAAACTTTTATTAACTTTTGCATTTATTAAATTATTAACTACCATCTGTGGAAAATTTGAAGAACCGTGAGTTTATCTTAAGGTCCTGCAGTATAAGCTCGTGGATTTTTCTTTTCTCAAAATTGCAATCTTTTTTTATTGTTTAGGTAGCAGAATAAGATTATCTCGTTCTGCTGGCTCTGAAAACTGCTTTTTACTTAATAACGCCAAAAGAAAACTTGCATTAAATTCGGTTTTCTAAACATCACACCATGACCGAGTGGGCGGAACTCACTGTGTATTAGTTTTCAGTATCTCAAAACAATTGTATTTGTTCTTTTTGTTGTTCTATAAGCTTTAAAATGATATATAGCATAAAATTAGTTTCCTTTCAAAATAGCTCCCGCGAAGATGGCTCCCCACAACGGACCCTTCTAAAATAAACTGTAAAATAAACTATTTCGTTCATTTAGTTTCATTTTTCCCCGGACTTTTCTTTATGTACAAGGAAAACACGTGAAAACAACTCCCTGAATACGCATCATTGCTGGTAAAACAAATCTTCGCAACAGTGACCTGGATTTCAAATTATCACTTACCTTTATGCTGTAATGGTGAAACTTTTGCGAAACGGTCAGTTTGTCAGGACTTCTAAACTTGTCTTCACTTAGCAGCTCGCAACGAAATTTTCCAGTTTCGTTTGGCGACAAAGCAACGTTGAACGAAACACAGGGCGCATTTTCAACACAGACAAAAGCACACTCTCCATCGTGAGCTACTTCACAAGAAGAGTCTAAGACAGATCCTTGAAGATGCTGAAACTTGTGAACTACAAAATTTGCGTACGACACCCCGTGTTGAAAACGAGATCGCTTTAAACCATGATCACCTTGGATCAAACGTTGTTGCTGGGATGTGACACATGGAAAACGAAGCAGAGTAACTGTAAATAGGAAATTAAACATTCCTGATTAGCAGAAAGATCTTGTCAAGGCGAAATATGTTTTTCGATTGATTATATATTATGTAGCATCATTGTATAATGCAAACTCGAACCGCCGAGAGAGCGAATCGATCTGCACGCCAATCAACCAATCAGTGATTGACTAATCCGGTTAGTAATTAATTTCAGAGATTCTCTGTGTCTTCATTTTTCGAACGAGGCCTGATGTAAAACCTTTGTTATGGAAATGGTTAACGTTGAACAGTCATTTTCATCCAAGAGAGAGAAATATTTCATGGCAGCTGGGAGAAATATCGCGCTGTTAGTATCTCTCAGGAGTGACCCCAGAGGAGATGAAATTGCTGAGTTGTTGTTGCATGTTGTTAAACAATATGCTGAGTCCACGGATCACAACATCCACCCAAGAGTAGCACAAATTCTCGGACGGAGTGTTACAAATTAGCTACCACAAGAGTCGTGGCACTCCGCCGCCATCAACGAAAGGAAACCGCTTCTTCTTGCTTACATACCGTTGTTTTAAAAAAATCAATAAAGGGACATCACACGGGTTTCTGGCGCGAGCAGCTACGAACCTTAACTTTGCAACTCTGATAAAGGTGAACCGAAGGCACAATACCGAGAACAACAGATTAGATAACAGAAATAAACCTTAACGAATGTCCGTCACCGATCACAGCACTGGTAGCAAAATAAGTTGACTCGCGAACGTTAATGTGGGTGCGGCAGCCCATGAGTGCTTGTTTACAGCTATCTCGCGAAAGGTTGCAAAGTAAAAGTTGCAAGGCATTATGAGTAGTGTTACATTAGTGCTGGTTGATCGAAGGTCGAGGTTTTTCAGCGCCATTTACGAGACCCACAAAACTTGACAGGGCCGTAGCTAGTAACAAGAAAGCCACGGCACTTACCTCAATCTTTCGTTCTAGTGTTGTTTATAGTCATCATAAACACCTGGCCTCCTGTCAAGACATTGCCTCAGTCAGATCGTACTTTTCTTCTGGTTAGAGCCCTGCTTGTAAACATTTTTTTTCTCTTATCTCACTGACGCGCTTTTGTCATGTTTGTCACGGCAGTGTGCATTTTATTCCGACTCAAAAGAAACATAGGAAAACCAAAAGGGGGCAAAACTGAAGAAGATCAGAACAAATTGCATCTTTGCATAAGGCTGGCACGCCTGCAATTTGAATTGACCAATCAAGATTCAGTAGGCGGGAAAAGTTGTAACGTTCTCAAGTCAACATATATTAACAGGGAAAGCGTAGAAGTCGGGCATCTTTTCTCACTTAAATGTTCACATAAAGGGATTTATAATTCCGAAAACTAAAAAAAAATTTAGGCTAAGAAGTCGAAAATTTCCAACTCGTGTTTTAAGACCAATTTATGTCTTCTAAGGCATAAATTATAGTTAATGGGACAACTGTCAGAAATACGTGTAGATTGCATGACATGCTGTAACATAAGGTGGGTTTCACAGGCCAAAGTTCAATTCTGATCATGTGCGTTCACAGTGCAATGCGCAGGCTGAGCCAATCAGGATAGTTCTTAGTTCACGGTCAATCAGCCCATAGTGCACTGAACACGAGGCTCGTGTTTATTCAGTCCATCGCTCTAGCAGGCAAACATCTTGCCTGCTTTAGATTGCTTTCTAGCACAACTATTTTCTTCATAGCCTACACAGGTCAACGCCCATCCCAACTGATGAAGAGACTCTTAGCCAGTATATGGCATATCTAGCCAAGACAATAAAACACTGCTCTCTCAAGGGTTACCTGGCCGCAGTAAGACACCTCCATATTTGTTCAGGTTATGACTTGGACCTTAAGAAATTTATCCGCTTGCAGTTGGTTTGCCATGGTATCAAGCGATCGCAGGGTGATTCTTCTCGAATCCGACTCCCCATTACAATATATAACTCACCTGAAATTGTTTTTCCAACTTTTAGCTATCCCGAACACCACCAACTATGACTCTATTATGTTATGGGCAGCCATGACCCTGGCCTTTTTCGGTTTCCTCCGCCTGGGAGAAATGACATGCAACTCGCCCTACTCCCCTGCCATCCATTTGTCTCCGTGTGATATAACATTCCTTCCAAATTCCCTCAGTCCTGAACATATGTCTGTTAGAATTAAGGTATCTAAAACTGACCCATTCCGTTGTGGCCACACTATTATTATAGGGAAGACTGCCCAGTCAATCTGCCCCGTCAGGGCTATGCAAGTTTTTCTGTCATTCCGGGGGACCTCACCTGGTCCACTTTTTCAGTATTTATCCCGTTCTCCTCTCACTAAAGCGTGTCTTACATCTGAAACTAGGCAGCTTCTCTCCATGTCTGGTCTGCAGCCCTCTCAATACAGCATTAGGGCTGCTAAAACCTCTGCCTAAGTCGGCCTCCCCCCTTGGCTTATCAAAACTTTGGGGCGGTGGTCCTCTGACTGCTACGAAAGATATATTGAATGTCCCCATTCTCTCCTTTCTGGGGTCTCGTGTCAGTTGTTAAATGATAAGTCTCACTAACTATGTTTTTAGGCTGGGTTGTTTCGTCTATGGGGAATACACTTCGTGTATTTGTGGGGATAAAGTGCTCCCATACAGGTCACTCTTTGCCCCATAGACTCACGGAATGGATTGGTTGCCATGGTAACCATGAGTCTTAACTACCCTACCTGACTAAGGACCTCTCAGTCCATCGCTCTAGCAGGCAAACATCTTGCCTGCTTTAGTTTGCTTTCTAGAACAACTATTTCAGTCCCACCCGCCTCACCCCTATGTCACAAGCATGTCACGCACGATAGTACATGCAATGCATCTTATCCAGATTTATGACACATGATGTCTTACAGTATGCAAAATGCTATACACAAAATATTTTGCTATAAGTTTAATTGAGATGGATATTCATATGTATATATTTAACATGTTACAGTTAGCAGCCAATGCTATTTCGAAATGCTGCATATTTACATCATATAGACACCTAATGTTTAGAGTAGCCCCGTCTACTTTCTGGGACTAGGTGTATACCTATATTATGAGGTTTTGATGCGGTTCCCTGTGCGTTTCGTTGCATTTTTTCTTTAATGAATTGTTAACCAATTCCTTCGCTAGGGGTTTTGTTCATCATATTGTTACTCTCTACTATGTGACACCATCAGGGTGATCCTATATCAGTTAATACAGTCCGCAGTCATGTTACATTCTAGTTTGATTTTAGCCTTTCCATGAACATAAGATGCGAAACGAACTGATTAGCTATGCTTAACATTGAGATCTACACATTTGGACTCTAGAGTAAATGTTAAGTGTAAATCTTTCCTCTGTTCTGGGACGTTGAATTGATGTAGACACTAAACTTTGGGTTGGGATGAAGTGCTCCCATACAGATCACACTCTTTGCCCCATACACTCACGGAATGGATTGGTTGCCATGGTAACAATGCGTCTTAAGTACCCTACCTGACTAAGGACCTCTCAGGGTATTGTGACCTGCAGCCCTGAGGAGGATTAGGGACCTCTCGCAGGGTAGTGTGACCTGCAGCCCCGGAGAGGAGTAAGGACCCCTTTTAGGGTATTGTGATTGCAGCCCTAACTAGGTGTGAGGACTCCTGCAGGGTATTGTGATCTGCAGCCCTCAAGAGTAGTAGGACCTCTCTTAGGGGATCGTGACCTGCAGAGAGAAAGGCGGTGAGGGGGAGTTTTGACCCCTCCCACCTTACCAAGCTAGACTAGTATTGTTGTTAGTGATATGTGCCTGTTGGAGTACTTCATTCCCAACCCCTTTCCCCACATTTAGTATTTGTGTTTCTCTTTCTCATGGGTTGGAAGCATTAAAGAACTGTTTTTACAAATTTCCTACTTGTATTTCTAAAAAAAGCTCAGTCGCACTAGCTTTATGTTGTGTTGTTTGCTCCCCGAAAGTACCGTGCCCCATATAGATGTTGACCATTCCGAATTCACTAGCGTTGTAACTTTGCTTACGATGCTAACACTAATTTACAGAATTATCATTAGAGCGGTTTTCGCTTACGTTTCGGAAGTAACTAGCATTTGCTTTGGTTTTGTATTACTGCAATAAGAGATTGATGAGTTAAAACAACAATCGTCTAACTTGGTGATCCACCGATCCAACCATCGTAAGAAAAAAAGGATGGCGACTGGCACATTTACCCATAACTCTTAGCACACGAAACCTCTATTAACGCTCATAGAAACGTGCAGAAAATTTCTAACATCTTCAAACCTAGCATACACAATGTCGTCAGCAAAGGGACAAATATTGCAAATATTGGGTTTTCCTTGTATTTCATAGGCTGTATTGTGGTCAAATTGCTTTTGGTTTGCAAAAAGTTGCATTTTTACTTCTAAGTTAATTCGATAACAAGAATCGGAGTCAGCGGACTTACTTTTGAGTTTATGTACTTAAACTAAATTAAGGATGTTTTTAATGTATCCTTTTACTCAATTTAAGAAAGTAACCATAGCTTGTTTACCAATGATTGGGCAGTCCTTTTTTTAACTAAGGGACATGGTATTGCAGTCGCATCGAGTACTTAGTTAATGTCCATTAGACAAAAACTTGCATTTTAACATGCTTATCTCATTTCGATAATAAAAATTTAAGTCAAGAGACTTACATTTGCGTTTTAGGCAATTAAAACTAGAATTAGTTAATCTAGATGATAGTCTTTGGCTTTACACAGTCTTCACGAGCATTCACTATAGCATGTTCACCAATGATCAGCAAGCACAACACCTGGACACGCCATTAGCAAGATAGTTCAATCGAGCATACAGCTGATGTCCAACCGCTTGTCTGGCACGCAGCACCCATGCTCTTTCAGTACAATGAACTTCTTATTGCAATGCGCTAGTTATCTGCAAAAAAGATAACAGCGGAGTCACACATGCTTACAAAGGGGCTGGGCAATTTTTATTATAGCAACATTCTTGAGACATATTTGAACTCTTAGCGCTTCTGCGCACACGCCAGACGCGAATACAACTTTACATAGTCTTCCCCCCTACCACACGTACAATTTTGAAAACTAGTACTTGCAATTTCGCCTGACTTTCAACATTGTATTGTTTAGGGAGGGGGCAAAAGCAACCCTTTTTTAAAGGGATAACAGTGTTTTTTTGTAAAACACAGATAATTCCTTGCATTACATCAGTGTCCCAAGGACCTTTTTCCATGATTGTAAGTGTTTTTGCTTCCTAAACAATGCATGACATGGGTCAAATATATACACCATATATAAGTCAGCTGTCACTAACCGTGCGCGAGTGACGTAATGGGAACTATTGTCCTGAGCCGGGTCTTGGCAATATGGACCAAGAGAAGCAACCTTCGTATACAGAAACGACCATGGGCCAATATTTTCTACTTCGGCTTGAGCAAGCTTGGCTAGAAAGTTGTTTATTGTAACAAAAAAATACACTGCTTTGGACTGTTTCAGTGGAAACGGCCCGATGGCAAAATCCTGTAGTTATTTGCCATGAACGTTAAGGAAACATAGTGACAATTAGTATATACTAAAACAGTGGATAGCGTTGATGGCGCGCGCTGATTGGCTCGTCATACTCCGTATATCCTGTGCTATTTACCTCTGATCAACTAGAGAGAAAATGGCGTCCGGTTTGCATCCGTGAAAAGTGAAGAAATCATCCAAATTAATTTGTTTTTGGTGTTTATTATCTCACTGTTGTAGTATAAACTAAAACAACTATTCACCTCAGGGCCGGTGGATAGCGGTGGATATTTACCTCGCCGCTTCGCGGCTCGGTACATATCCACCGCTAGCCATCTCCACTTCGGTGAATAGTTGTTAACTATTCGATAGAAAACAGATAAATACAAAAACAATGAACTAAAATACCTCGATAAGTGTAGAGTTCCATCCTCATAGAAATATAACCTCGCCATGCTGTTGGTTTTATCCTTAAGAAACGTGCCGTGATTGGTGGACTTAGATGGTGATAGACAACGGTGTCGCGATCGGTATTGCCATCGAAAACCTAGAATTATTATTCAACAAATTGTAACACTATCCAAATATGGTCATGATGCTCTCGATATCTGTCATCCGTAGGTAACAGATATCCGGCGGTATACGTAGCTTCATACGCAGTAAGAAAAAGTGATGTGAGAAAATGTCGACAGAGAGATTTAAAAATGTTAGGCTGTTTTGTTATCAATTTGTTGAATAATAAAACAATTATCCTGCTCAATCTCGTGGAATATCGTCTGATTTTAGCCGACTCGGCCTACGGCCTCGTCGGCTAAGTATCAGACGATATTCCGCGCGATTTCGCAGGATAATTGTTAAATATACATAGCGGTCAGGAGAGAAACTATCAACATTGATCATCTTCTGTATGTAATTTGTATATGTCTATATGTATTCTACTTTCCTCTGATACCTTTGTAAAGTTAATGTTTGTGAGAGTTTGAATGATTAAATTGAATTGAATTGAAAGAATATCTTGTAACGATTTTTCTATTTACCGCGTCTGAAGATTCGTCTTGTCTCTTGTAAAACAAAAAGGACGCTCCATCATTGCTAAACTGCAACTTATACTTCGTCACCATCTGTGCAGGAGAGTAGGAATTCCTTCCCTGTGTAGCCACGTGTGTCACAGGCGTGATTTTACCAAGATCAACTTGAAGCCATTGGTTCAAATCATTCTCCAAACTTGCCCAGGCACCAATCGCTTTGCCGGCTCTCTCTCGAGTGTGCAATCTCGCCTGCTTGGGGCTGTGTTTAACGCTCCATTCTGAAGAAGCAGTTATTTGAGAGTCTGCAATGGCACCGCTTTCCATACCAAGAGCTTGAATTTCGTCTACATAGATCAAGAAAACCGCAGAGTAAGCAAGGTTAATAATGCCTTCTTCAATGCAACAGTCCAAACATTTTTGTAGGAAAAAAGCACTAGATCATTAGATCAACATCTCTTTCCAATCATTATATGACAAAGTCAGATTAGAGGGTCAGTAGCCAGAATCAACCAATCAGATTGCTCCATTGCCGGTCTAGTAACATTGGGCCGGGCACTGCCCCGAATGATCCCGCACGATCGATGTCAACGATTTTCTGGAACTTGCTTTCACATAAATACTCTTTTTCTTCTTCTTCGAACCCTCTCTGTTTTTTTTTCTATAACATCAGACGTGAGTATACGCCTAATATCGGCTGTCGCTCTTTCTTGAATGGACCTTAGGCAGTTATGTTCTTAGTGTGGCTCTCGTTTATCGTGTGCGCGTTGTTAAGTGCGCGTATATTTTTTTCCAGTAGGCACTTGATTGACGTGATACAAGCTGCAAGTTGAAGGTATTCATGATTCAGAAGAGTTTTGTGCAGAAGCATTCCTCCAACAGAATTTACGTCGAAACTTTCACTAATAAGAAAGCATTCCTGACATGATTTTTTTTAGTTTGAAGTCAGCAACTTGAGTTTGTTACGAAAACTTTCTTACCAAAACAGCCGTAGAGTTCCATCCTCAAAGAAATGTGATTATTCCACGCTGTGGGCATCAGTCTTACATATCGTGCTTTGATTGGTGGATTCAAAGGATGCTTTACCACAGTTTCGGTGTCATTGTTTCCAGCAAACACCTAAAGATGTTTTGAATGGAAATTCATTATTTCAGCCATGTAAAATATGATTCACTTAGTTTTAAGATATCTTACTGGTTCAGTGACGCTCTGGTCCTACCTGACAACGCGATTTTTCCCTAGGAGTAACTTATAAGAACAAAGGAAGTTCTCTGAACAATAATATAGACTCATCTGAAGTAACTGTAAAGAGGAGCAACCTGATTGTAAAAAAAAAAATTTAGCACACCTCTTCCAAAGCCAAAATCTTGTCTACGATTCTTTCAGGCCGGTTGTGGTTTGCGTTGTTTTCGAACTGCTTTTTGTAGGTTGTTTCAGCTGTTTTCAATTCAATTGTGTATTAACAAAGGAATCACCCTCTAAAGAAACTGTGATTGGTGTGATTTGTTTGCCGCGCCTCGTCATTTATTTGTCGAGAATAAGCAATTTGATCACAATGAATAATGAATCAATCATTTTATCAATCAATCATATTATTTCATTACTTAATTTAATTACATTTTACAGCTGGACTGGCCCGCGGATAGTCTATGCGGGGCAGTCTATCATTTCCTTCTCTTTGACAAAAGTATCGCATAGATGTTTCATAAAAGTAATTGATCGCACGTTCTAGGAATTTTTTTAAACCCGTCGCGATAAACCCAATTGGGATGGTGTTGGGAGAACACTCGAAAAGCTTGTAAACCCCACAGCTGACGGCTCCTGATTTTACAAGCTATACAACCGTGTTCTCGCAATATCCTGTGACGGTTTATATTGCACTGGTAAATCCCTACAGTAGTTGCCTTACAAGGAACTTGATGCTTTTATGGCAACCGTATTTTGAGAGGCAAGGTTTGCTGATTTGATCTTATTCTTGTTTGTTGTTAACTAAAGTTGGCTTCTATACCGTTACATTGTTAAGATTTCTAGCATTCTGATTCAGGTTTTTTTTTGTTGACGTTTGACGTTTGAAGACACCCAAGATGGCGGATCCAAGATGATGGATCAATGATGGCATATTGTTTGGTTATCATGAATAAGTGCTTCATGCATAAACATCCATGCAGCTACTGATTCCGTGTTCTCCACCCCCCCCCCCAGCCCCCCCCGCCAAAGGAAAAAAAAACCATTCCCCGGGTTGAACTGAGTTGGTTTAAGACAATAACGCGTAAATGCCTACCAATCTTTCAGCTTAAATCGTGGCTTTAGATTTGCCTTGGGCAATATTAAAGAAACCCATCAAACCTTATCAAAGCTCTCTCCTTTTTGCCTGTAGACCAGGAATGAGTTTCCTTCGTTTCCATACAGCAACTTGTACTTGGTCACCCATTGGCTATATTCGAGATTTCTTCCTTGGGTCGCCACATAAGTGACATTTGTCTCAATTCTAAGATCGATTTGAAGCCACTGGTTCAGATCATTCGCGTATGCAGACCATCCTCCTCTGTAATTCCCACTAATCTTGAAATTAAGCCTCCCTTGGTTGGGAGCATGATAATTATCATACCGACTTGAGGCTGAAATCTGTGTTGATGTTATTTTGTAGTTTTCCATTCCCAAAGCCGCTGAACAATCTGAGTTGCAATATGAAGGAAAGTAATTTGGAATGATCATCATTCCCAATTCCGGGGATGCCACCCACGACCCACCCCTCCCTCCCTCCCTTCTACTACCGAGGGTTTAAAGCATATAGCTTTTAGTTTAGTTCTATTGCATAAGTTACCTACGTGAACTTCACGTAGGCAACTTATGCAATAGAACTAAACTAAAAGCTATATGCTTGAAACCCTCGGTAGTAGAAGGGAGGGAGGGGTGGGTCGTGGGTGGCATCCCCGGAAAGTTTTTTTTTAGAAGAGAATTTACTCTATCAGTTGTTTCTCTACGCTAATTGAAATCGCCATGGTAACCACATAATGACATGCAGGTAAAGTCAAAATTGGTCCGTTTTGACCGAATTCGTCGTTTATTCTACTTTTCTTGAGTAGCATTGAGCAGCTACTTAGTTCGCTATCATTTTTCCGAAAAAAACCCTTAATTGTACTTCATGACTTTCAGAGAACATAGTGTCGTCCAAGAAGGCAGACTTAAGATTGCAGTGTCCATTAAATGCAAAACAGCTTGGTTAGTTAACCTGACCTAACCCGTTAACCTCAAAACGAAACATGTATGCATTCTCTGTTTGAGCTTGTGACCGACATCAGATAGTAGAAAAGACCATACTTCATTGATTTTAGAAAAAAAAAAGTAAAAGTAAAAGAAAAAATTATCAAGAACTCAGTAATAATTCATTTATAAATCACGACCGTGGATGTGTTTGGATATCTGATCAAGTAATTAGTATAGATTTCTACGATTTTATTGCTCCGTTTTTCCTAAACTTTGGTTTCTATTGAGGAGATATGTCAAAACACTCAAGTTAACAAATGGATTCCATGTTGCCGTGTTTCTGTTCAGTAATAGATCGCAGATGACGTCAAAATGCGGTAAGAACAAAAACGTGGCACACGCGCCTCAAGGCGCGTGTGCCAAACTTTGACGTCTTCTGTTTAAGAAATAGAAAACATGTGCTGTGTTTCTATCGAGTTATAGAAACACTCGTGAAAGTTTGGGAGAACGAGAAATGCTGTGGGAACACGAGCCTCAGGCGAGTGTTTCCACAGCTTTTTCGAGTTCTCCCAAACTTTCACGAGTGTTTCTATAACTCGATAGGAACACGGAGAACATGTTTTCTATTTCTTTTGGAAAATACCGCCTTGAAGAAAAATAAAAACAACTTGTTTACTTCGATCATCAAAATGTATATTCTCTTTGTTCCTGCCTTCATTACGTCATTAGCTCGTGCTAGTTCTGTGTTTCTATCGAGTTATAGAAACACGGTTTTAAACCAATCAGCGTGCGTATTTGCTTTGGGTTATTTTCTAAAATCTATTACTGAACAGACGCACAGCAACATACAACAAAAAGACGAGGAAAATGTTAATGAGTTCATCTTTATCTTTCATCATAAGTAAGAACCAATACAAATGCGAAAATAATTTGCCTTATTGTGTAAACAGTGCGATAGACTGGTTTTCAATTAATCAGGGAATTAATTTGGTTCATTGGGTTTTGCCGCAGTTTGAGATTGGCTGAGTGGTCAAATTGGTTGTTTTTTTTTGTTTTTGTTTTGGTCAGCGACCCAAGAAAGTAATAAAAACAAAATGCTCAGCGATCACAAACTCACCATTCAAGATGATCCAGTGAAAACCATCAGCCGCTTTATTGTCGTTATACAAGAATACATTTACCAGATGATTCTCCAGCAATATCTCGTGGCTTTATAGGAACAAGACTATGTGATGCTTAAGTAATGGCAGGAGAGAAAATGTATTGTATACGCATTGCGTGCCTAGAGTGTTGTGCGCATGACTAGAAAGCATGTGCTCGCCAGCCATGGAGGATAGTTGAAATACAAAGTTGTGTTCTTCCTTATGCTTTGGCTTATTGCTTTAAGTTACTATAAAATGTGTGCTGGGAGAGTGTTGTGACCGCTAAAAAATAGCAAGTTAAAATAGTGGAAACAAAACTGTGGTGCAGCGACTTCGACTTCTAAGTGCTACCAATTTTGACTGTGATAAATAAGATGGAAGAAATTATTAACCAAGAAGTCTCGCTTCCAAAATCTGGTTCAAAGCAGTACTTGCCGATCTAGCTCGTAACTGCGAGCGTAAATTTTACACGCGGACAGGTCTTTAATGCAATTTTCTTTCGCCGAGTTGTATTGCCAAATAGGAATAGTATTTTTGAGCTGCCAGGTATCATAAAATGGGAAATGAAATAGTGTAAATTTAACTGTGGCTCGAGTTTCTTTTTATATTGACTTTTTCGATAATGTGATAAGAGTAGAAAACTTTCTTACTCAGTGATTGGCAGTATTCCCCTGAGAATCCTTTCGCGCAAAGGCACACATAGCTGTTCTTCTCGTACCGTGATACACAAGTTCCATTGTTTTGACAAGGCCAACTGCTGCATGGAGACTGAGAGCGTAAAGATGAAGTTAGGAGTGAGTAACGCAATAATACAGCGGCACAAACGTAGATGTGTACGGGAGCGGAGATGGCAAACTCGAAGCGAGTGCAAGAGGCTACTTCCACACTTCAATAGTTTCGAATTCGCCATTGTTCGTGCGCTTGCAGCCCTTGGTTTGCGTTGCATAGGTCAATTCAGTGTTATCATATTCAGATTGGTTATGAACATACTTAGAGCGCGGTCAATTTCCGTTAATCGAGAACATTGAGATGTTCTGTGCTTCAAGTTTTAGCAAATTACCGCAAAAAGCATAAAGCGGGGAAAACAAACAAGCGGGCCGAGTTGTTCGAAAGCCGGTTAACGTTAATCGTAGTATGTATATTTCTTGTATAGAACAGTTTTCACTGCTTATGTTTTGTGTAGTTTGAGATTATTGAAATTCAAAACTGAAGGACAAAAATGTAAATACAAAAAGCTCACCACAAAGTTACAAAACTGAAATCAAATTTCTCGCTAATCCTGGGTTAGCTTAATCGGGCTTTGAACAACCCGGCCGAGCAGATGTACAAAGTACTGCCTAACAAAAAGGGCTCCATGTCCCCTTCTCAGCTTTTACGACTTCCTGAAGAGTTATCCATTTCAACAACAGCTCCGCGTAGACTATTGTAGTTTTCCTGAATTTTGCTCACTGTAGATTATTTATTGCAACTGCTAAACTAAAGGAAGTCGAGTTTTTACTTACCGCAATACTGAAGTGATGAAACTTCGGGTGTGTGATGAACTTGTCCGTGTTGTTGTACAAGTCCGATGGAAGCAGCTCACAGAGCTTTTTCTTGACATCAGGGACTGCTTCAAAGTTGTAAGAAAAACATGAAGGGATTTCCAAACAGGCAAACCCACACTCGATGCTGTCCTCAACAAGATCTGTACCAATACTTGTGATATTCAGATAAGAAAACTTGTCTTGCTTGAAGTTGATAAAAGAGAGCCCTTGAGAAGACCTTCCACTGAGAACTGAATTAATAAAGGTTCAGGAGGTTCAGAGAATATATTTTATGTTTTTTGAATTTAACTTTTTATTGTAAAGCGCTTTTGAATATCGATTTATAGTTTAAGCGCTCTATAAATGTATTATTATTATTATTATTTGGTGCCGTGTTAAGGTTTAATATCGAGGTAGAATTAGTAACGACGTAGAAATATAAACCTTCTACGGGAAAAGGGAAACATAAGTTGCTCACCTTCCAAAGGATAAGAGAAAGAAACCAACAAGACCAGGTAGTTTCTTAATTGTCGTATGAGAATGATTTCCATATTTCTTTCAGTGTTTACTTCTTAAGAGTTGAAGTATGACTGAATTTTAGTCCTTTCACGATAATTATATATACATTATTATATGACTTTGCTTGGCTATAAACCCTTCACTGTCGGTTAATAAGTAGCTAATTATGGTGGATTAAAAACCTATCATGAGAACTGTTATGTTAATGTTGATAATTTGAGTGGGAGGTAAAAGCGAAGAAACAAAAACAGCTGGAGGCTACATATGTCCATGTGAACTCCATTTATATATTAAAGCTTTGTTGTTACAGTTTAATAAAAAGCTTGCATGAATATTAAGCAGGGAAGTCGCCTCAGACTTTAAAAACACACAGCAAGCTAATCCAACAACGCATCTAAATCATCGATAATAAACGCTAAAGCATGAAACAAGTCTTAGATCGTGTCTTTGAGTATTCAAAGCGCATTCTAATCCCAAGTAAAGGGCAAATATAAGAATTCAGTTTTGATAATACGAATTTGAAACAATTGATGAGTCAGCTGCTATAGTTTTAAGTTTACCAAGACCCCCTAACCAAAACATGCTATAAATAAAGGGTTTTCTTTTCTTTATCTTATAGCAGCTGCCTCGGTTTTGGCAGCTTCATATAAGAATTTTCAAGAGGTCACTTTCAAACGTCATTGCCAAAAATCCAAAGAGTGAAAACCGAATATAGAATTCGTAAAAGCGTAAAATAATGCTTCGCGCATCTATCGGCATAAACCGTAGTAGATTCTCCACCATGCATCATGTAATTTTCTTTGTTATTCAGACTGCATCAACAAACGTCTTATTACTGAGCACGGCCCGAGTTTGATCGTTTGTCAAATTATCAGCTATGTAAGTCTCAAAATTCAGCTAATTACTACTAATCTTTAATATTTAAAAATGGAATAAATCATGTATAAATTTAGTTATTTCGTTCCGCACCTAAACCTCAATGGTTTAGGCCCAGTCCACACTAGGTTTCACGCTGAAAACGCATCAAATGTTTATCGTCCACACTGCGCCGGAGGAATTTAAAAATGCAAAACAATCACCGGTCATTTTGGACCTGCTTGATGAAAACTCGGTCAGGGAAATCACATGCTTGTCATGACGCCACTATTTTCGAAAAGCTCAGTGTTTGAAATGTTTCCATCCACGAGAAAACGAAAAGCCGGCGTTTTCAAACTCCTGCGGTTTGAAGAGCGTTTTCGAAAAGCTCCGTTTTCGTGACAGATTAGTGTGGACGGTAGACCTAACCGTAGAAACACAGCTGACTTTTCAAATTTCTCCGGCGCCGTGTGGACGTTATCTTAGAGTATAACTTGATGGCTTTTTAAAGTTACCTGTATGGTCCTGTATGTTTGTAAAGGGCCTTATGTACCCAAGGTCACGCAGAAATATCAGTGAGAGAGTGTATAACTCAATGGCTGCTTAGAGATAAGTTAATGATTCCCTCCGTCTAAACATATCACAACTGTCTGTCTTTAAAACTTTTCAGAAAGTTCTTGTCCAGCAGATCTCGATCAGTAGTAATATGTCAGTGTGCAAACACAATGTGCCAACATGTCAATATTCCTCTTAGTAAGCAAGTTTTGGGTCCGCAAGTTCTTTCCTTTCTATTTATGGCCCAAGCACGAAAAGAACGGTCTATAAATGGAAAGGAAAAAACGATGATCCGCAACTTAACTTACAGTGCAGATTGAGAAGACGAAGTTAGTAGTAAGCTATTTCTTTTATCTCCATTGTGTGTTAGCAGGTGTGGAGAAAAATTTCAACTCTCGCCAAGAACGCCAGCTTCAAATACTGAAGGACTCCAAAACAAAAATCGGTAACCCAGTTTAATACATGTAGTAAAAAAAAAAAACGAAAACGAAACGTTTTACACGTTTTATTTATCACAAATGTTATGAAAGCTTGGCAACAAACACGAGACATGTTGGCGTCGGCAAAACAGCTTGAAATTTTACTAACACGTACTTGAGAGTGCCTCAATAGCAGAGATAATTGTGCTAAGAGACACTCCTTCCAACGATCAAAGAGATCTACACGTAAACATGTAGAATGTATTTATAATTAATGAACTTTCGTTACTTGTTAAGGGACACTTATTCTGCATTAAACCTGCGTAAAATGCAACAGACGATAAATGTTACAGATCCTGATTGCTAGTGCGCATGAAAGCGTAGAAGGGAAAAAATCTAAAAGTTTAACGCGGTGAATTTTGGAACTCGTTTTCGCGAGGAGACTAATTAAGAGTTTCAATTAAAAATACATCAGCTGTCTGCAGTGTTTATGTTTCAGACATCAGGCCATCTTCGACGGTCATTGTTGCATAATAAGAATGGTATATTTGAAGAGGCACGTCCTTTTGGGTGGCTTAACGAGAACAAATGCAATAGCTGTATTTAGTCAGCGTTTAATTAACTGTTGTTTTGAGCAGGATGAGAACAAAATGATAATAATCAGTGATACCATATTTTGTTTCCACTTTACAACAAATAACACAGTAGTGTAAACTAAATAAGTTTATTTTGGGATGTCTGCCAGGAACCAACCCGAGGCGTACATATATACAATCCATAATAGCATATACAATCCATACACAATCCTCGTTTAAAGCAAAACCTTACACACTCAATATAGGGCAGTTATATCTCAACTCTAACAAGACGAGATTAAAAGATCTGGGAAACCGCTTACAAAGATAATACTACGATTATACCGAGGCCAGAAAAAACCTGCCAAAAAATCTTTTGGGGAAAAATACGACAGGAAATCTGGGTAGGAACCATGGCCCAAACTCTATGCAGTTAGCAGCCCATCCTACGAGGCTTAACAATTCAAAAAAATAAATCCACTATAAAGAACTTGGCATTAGCCGAAGGTCGACGGTTGGTTCGGAAGGCCTAGATGGATGCCACGTGTTATACAAAATATTTATTTCTACCTAATTCGCAGGCTCAATCGTTAGAAATACCATTTTTGTGGCAAAACAATAAAAATAGTGAATAAATTTCCTTCTTTCATCCAGGGCATAAGATAAGAATGCAAAAATTAAAATATTTCTATTGTATCCTTACACTTTTGAGAAATTTCTGTGTACTAAATTGAACAAATAAATTCCATGTTGCCGTGCGTCTGTTGAGTAATAGATCACAGATAACGTCAAAATGTCGTAAGAATAAAAACGTTATTTCCTGATGTTCTTTCCACATTTTTACGTCTTTCCCTGATCAGTCACTGAATAGGCGCACGACATGGACTCTATTTGTTATGTATAATAAAGAAATAAAAAGTTAATAATGAAGTCATCTATATGTCTGTCCTCCAGCAGATCGTAAGTAAGAACCAATCAAAAGTCTAAGAAACGACCGGAAAGTGATGTCGATGCTTAAAATCTCGACGGTCATATTGGAAATTTTGCAACTTTTGCAACTTTTGCAATCCATCAAATCTTCAATATTTCATATTTTCCTCACTGGTAACCTATCCTTTGAGAAAAAATATCTCTTTCCCAAAATGCCCAAAAATCACCCAAAACTTTACACAAAACCGCCAAACAGTGGTTAATGAGATAAGCAGAGAGATTTAGTGTCGCTTGAAACGTGACCGAGATATTGGCAGAAAGGCCGTGTTAAGCGACCTCAAAACAGCCTTCACGTGTACCCCCGCCTTAAACTTGGGCAAGTTCTGAGACCGATAGACGCACCGAACAGATCTAGGCCGCTGCGAAATTCGACGGTAAAATATAAATTCATTGTTCTAGGCGTCGTCCTTGGCGTCGCCGTCAACAAATAGCTCGACGCCATGTTGGATTTTTCTCCTTCCCCTCCCTCGTCACTCCTCTTTTAACCTAACTCCCACTCCCTAGGACGCATTTTCGTCTCTCCCCAAGCCTCTTCCGAGTTTGATCAAAATTCGCACGCGCCGGCACGCGCCAAGATACGCACGCCTGCACCCAACGATCTCACGGAAAGATAGGCGACTGTGAACAGTTTACACAAGGAGAAGTATTTAGATCAGCTGAGCTGAAGGGGATTAATTTTGACATTGAACGTGCTCAAGATGGCCGAGGTGAACGGCAAGACTTCGACCGTCAAGGAGCGAGTAAAGTCGGAAAAGACAGGTAAGCTGAAGGCCTCGGGTGAAAATGAAAATTTCAAGACGCGGGAATAAAAGATCCAGAATAATTTAGCCAGAAATTTGCGAGTGACCTTACGAAATTTGAGCACGGATATTCTCGCCATGTAAAGTCGAGGGCATCGGAATCTTTGACCAAATATTTCAATAAGTGGAACAGGTGTTCTTGACAAGTTTTATTTGTGATGTGATTCTACTAAATATTTGTACATGTTATGTATGATATTTTCTTGTCTTACCTACACATGCCCACTAGATGACCTGATGTACAAAATCATGAAAAAAAATTATCGCTGCATGTGTTGCGAAACACGCCACGCTGGTCGAAGTCTTTCTTCTTTCCAGCTGTATGACCCCTAGTACAGTGTGTACGCGCTCTGAGGGCTTGAGAAGCAATCAAGTCAAATTAATAGACCAGGAATAAGACGTAGACTTAATTCAAGTGAAAGACTGCAGAGAAGTGAAAGAATTGAAGACAGAGGAAATCTGAAACTTTTTGCGAAATCTGCAAGTTATTCCGAGTTGTGTCACGCAATCATCGTTTTGTTTTATGATTTGGCGTCCTGAAACGACTGAAAATCATGTAATGGGTTCAGAAAAATTTTCATTCTTTGAAGACAAGAGAAATAACTCAAATATTGAACTCAAAATGAAATAACTGCTCAAATAGTTTGAAACATCACTACAGCATACTTAAGTACATTCGTCTTCATAAATATATAATGGTAATTGAACTGAGTGGAGTGCAATTTGGTCTGAAATCATACGCGTGATTTCAAAATCGAACGAGCGCGACCCGAAGTTCAATTACCACTTTATTAGATCCATTTTTAAATCGCACAATTTAATAGCCTAAATACAGGAACAAGATTTTGGTCAGGACCAATACTTATTGAACCAAGTTGCCAAATTTGCCAAACAATGGCTTTTTTGTCTTTTATTTTCCTGCAATGTGATTGGTGGGTTTAAAAAAGCCTTAAAATCTGATTGACTGTCCCATTCTCATTGGCTGAGAAAAAGATGTGATTTAGAGCTAAAGATAGTGCGATTCGTGAATAAATCGCACCGCTGAGAACTAATCACATTACAAGGATAACCAGTGATTTCAAAATGGATTTAATAAATGTATAAACCGTTGGCTTTACACAGATTTCACGAACTTTACCATTGCATGTTTACCAATGATTAGGTGGTGCTTTAATAAAAACGGGACATGGGATTAGCTATAGCAAGATAGTCCCATCGAGTTATCAACTTTGATGTTTCTTGGCCAGTATCGTAGCCCACCTGCTCTTTAAGTATCATACCCTTCTAACTGCAAGAAGCTAGGTATCTGCAAAACAGATTAAAATAACATTTGTCTTAATAAGAGTCACAGATGCTCTAAATAGAGGCTTGGCTATTTTTCGTTACAGCCAAGTTTTGCCACTTAACTATGCCTTTTTTTCGTTCACATAAAGGCATTCCTGGGTCAAGTGCATACCTGTATACACCATAAATACCATTTACTAACCAACTTCGAAGTCCATACTATTGATTACGCAGAGAGTTTTTCTCTCGTTTCGATTTATGGTCTGAGCAAAATTTTTTATTATATCTCCATGTCTGTGTGTCTGACAAGTGCCGGAAAACATTTCCAGTCAACAAGCAAAACTGCTTCAAATGACTGACATGAATGAAAAACCCAAACGAGTCAGTTAGAATTGCTCAGTTGCTCAGTCTTTAACATGTTGTAATATATTTCAAAATGTTACCAAAACGGAGCATTTTACTCATCCATTTGCCATGAGCGTTAAGAAAACATGGTGACAGCAAAAAAACAGTTGAAAGTAAAAACAAATTAAATAGCTTGTTAAATTAAAATACCTGGATAAGTGCAGAGCTGCATCCTCATAGAGATATGACGTCGCCATGCTGTTGGCTTTATTCGTAAGAAACGTGCCGTGATTGGTGGATTTAGATGGTGATAGACAACTGTGTCGTGGTCGGCATTGCCATCGAAAACCTTAAAATACACATGGCGATGAGAGAATAAAAAGAGATCATTTATGGGCCATCACGAAAAATCATGGTTAGAAAATTTCCAGGACTCTGGGATATTGTTTTACCGACGTTATGTCGATGACACATTTTGTCTATTTCATTCGGAGCATGAAGCACTACTATTTTTCAACTATATCAACTCTAGACACCCTAACATTAGATTCACTATGGAAAAAGAAATAGACCACAAGATTCCTTTCTTAGATGTTTTGATCAACAATGAGTCTCATTTTCCTGTCACTAGTGTTTACCGTAAGAAAACCTTCACGGGCCTTTTGACTAATTACTTTAGTTTTACATCACATTCCTATAAATTGGGTCTCATTCGCACCCTTGTTGACAGAGCCTACAAGATCAATAACACTTGGTTGGGTTTTCACGAGGACATCACGAAACTCACTAAAATCCTTCAGAAGAATTTATTTCCAGTCCATCTGGTTCAAAACACTATTAATCACTACCTCACAGTTACTCGCCAAGATTGTAATCCCCCGGCTTCCGTCTCTGACACTACACGTACCTTTTACTTCAAATTACCTTACATTGGTCCTTTCTCTAGTATCACACAGAAAAAAGTTCGCCACTTTGCTAAACGCTATTGTAACAACATTGATATTAAGCTAGTTTTCTCATCATTTAAAATCGGTAACTTGTTTAGTGTGAAAGATCCTATCCCTTTGTGGGCTCCGTACGGGTGTGGTATATAAGTTTTTGTGTGCAGGTTGTAGTGCCTGCTATGTCGGCGAAACCACCCGACATTTTTCCACGCGCGTACGTGAGCACATTTCCAGCGATAGGAACTCGCACCTTTTTAAACATTTACAAAATTCTGAACATTGCCGCACTTTATGCTCTAATGACTGTTTCAGCATCTTAGATCACGCGTCCACCGCCTTCCAACTCAAGGTTAAAGAAGCCATTCATATTTTATGGGAAAAACCTACACTTAATCATCAACTCTTTCACGTTAATTTAAAACTTTCTTTGTAATCTTTTACATTGCCATGTCTTCTTTTGTTCTTATAGTTAATTAGCATTTTGTTTCACACTATATATTCAACTCTGTACTTTGTACTGATTTAAACTGAAGATGACAGAGGTTTCTGTCGAAACATGTATTTAAAAAGTGTCGTCCTGTTTCTTAAAATATCTTTATGTCTGCTACTATCCAGACCTTTTGGTAAAAAGAGATCTGTGTGTTTGAAGTGCAGTTTGTTTTCGTTATTTCTTTTGCAAGATATGTTTTAACCCTTCTATTCGCTTTAACGTTGTTAAGACAACGTTTGAAATATCTCATGAACACGGTTGGTTACTTGCATTCCTTATTGTGACGCCGAACCTGACAAAGAACTGTTGCAAGTAATGTTCCTTCTCATCTCGAATATCATGTCTGTCTTTGTTCCACCTCGCCAGAGACTTCGCAAGGTTTCTTGACGGTGGTTTTTGATAGGAAATCGTAAACAAATTCAGATTAAAAAAAAACAGATGTGAGACGGGGTACCGCGGGCTTCATATATCGGACATTTCTGGCCATCGGAGTTAAAAAAACAATTAGGAGAGAGAGAGAGAGAGGAAAAATAAATGAGATATTTACTGGCTTAGGGTAGGCCCGTATAGTAAAAAAACTGTAACCGAAGTGTTAAAAATACTGTTACAGATATATCTTGAAAGAATATCTTGTAATAATATTTTTATTTACCGCGTCTGAAGATTCGCCTTGTCTCTTGTAAAATAAGAATGATGTTTCATCGTCGCTAAATTGCAACTTGTACTTCGTTACCATCTGTGCAGGAGAGAAAGAATTCCTTCCTTGTGTAGCCACGTGTGTCACAGGCGTGATTTTTCCAAGATCAACTTGAAGCCATTGTTTCCAATCGCTCGTCAAACATGACCAGGCGCCAAGCTCATGAGCAGTCTTTCTAGTATGCAATCTCGCTCGTTTGGGACTGCTTCGGACGCTCCATTCTGACGAAGCAGTTATTTTCGAGTCTGAAATTGCACCGCTTTCCATTCCAAGGGCTTGCATATCGTCTGCAAAATGAAAAAGAAAACTGGTATACTGTATAGTAAACAATTTAATTGCTAAGCCTTTTTTTCATGATATCAAAAATAGTCATGGGCGAGGTAAGTGTTATCAGCTTCAGTATTCGGCTGATAATGCCTATTATTAAAAACTGGATCATTGGATAATGCAATTTGAGAGTTTTCATTGGCTTAGCCATCATGGTATATGAGCCATTATACCATGATCTACAAAAATGGCGAGCGTATGCGTGATTTTTTGGGCCTTTTTGTTTTTAATTTAGTCTAGTATTCTATGTTTTGGGGGCGTTTTTAATAAAACAATTATTCCATTCGCGCTTGTTGGATATGAAATGATTATAGCCAACTCGGCGCTACGCGCCTCGTTGGCTATCTATCATCTCATATCCAACGCGCGCTCATGGAATAATTGTTACTTATCCGAGATCTTCATTTTTCTCCACATCATGAAATGCATGCCGAATTCAATAATTGTTTTATGGTACATTGTTGCCAAAAACTACGAACATGACTTTCATGTGAGTGAAAACAGTTTTCTCTGACCTGTTACACTAATGAGACTTTATTTCTCGCTAAGGAGCAAAGCGTTTGTCTTTCTGTGTCTTTTTCGATCAATTTCGTCTAACAGATTTTTTAGATACTTCTTTAAACGGCTTCTTTATTGGATTATTTGTAGTATCCAGCGCATTTTTATTTTTGGTCGGAAGTGCGCAGTGACAAAAAAAAAATCCCTTTACAACTCAGCAAAAAAATCCCTGTACTCACTCTTCAATGTACAAATAACTAGAAATTAATCACTGTCGAGTTGTGAATGGTTGGATACTGAAAGCAAGGTTAATTTACCAAAACAGCCGTAGAGCTCCATCCTCATCGAGATGTGCTCGTTCCATGCTGTGGGTATCAGTCGGATGTATCGCACTTTGATTGGTGGAGTTATGTGATGTTTTACCACGGTGTCGGCATCACTGTTTCCAGCAAAAACCTGCAGGAATGTATGTACATGTGAGTTATGACTCATTCATTCATAACGAACGAAAAATATATTAACTCGCCGATATGTTAGGACTGTATCTGATGAGACAATTTGCATCGTTATAACTGGCAAAAAGTCGCCAAAACCGTGAATTCAGCCAAAGTGATTTCGCTTTGAGAAATTTGACTAAAATTCTCCAAATTGTCAAATCCATGAACATTCCCTCAGTTTGACGAAATTTCGTCGAATCTACCAAATTCGGTTTTTAGCGTGCATTTTTTGGACATGCCCTTACCGGATTCTGACACTGGCTAATCTCTTGCCTTTCAGTAGATCTAATTCGTTTGGTCTTATAACATAAACCTTTCTCACCGTGCCTGAGTTTTCTCCAGTCTGCTTATAAAACTGAAACGAAAGTCCATCCTTGCTGTATTGTAACTTGTACTGTGTCACCCGTTGGTTGAGGGACCCGTGCCGCCCTTGGGTTGCCATAAAAGTGATATTTGTCTCAACACGAAGATCGATTTGAAACTACTGACTTGGATTACTGTTTACTCCTGCAAACCAAGATCCGTCATAACTTATGCCACCCTGTAATCTTCCTTGGTTTGGAGCATGATCTTCATCAAACTGAGAAGACGCTGAAATCTGTGCCGCTGTTATTTTATAACTTTCCATTCCCAAGGGATCTGCACACCCTAAAAGCAACAAAGATTCAAACAAAAGTATTAACCACCCGCGAAGGGGAGAGTCCGTAGGACAAACTAACTAATAGAAACAGAACACAACTATATCCGAATTGAGAAGGAATTTTTATTAACTTTTCTTGCTGCTGAGAAGTTTGACAAATATATCTACGCAGGGATATTCATGGCCATAGTGACCACAAGCCCTTAGGAAAAAGTTTATCCGAACCACTGTTGTCCGCGCCAAAACGTCTTCAGTGCATGCTCTTGGAATTACAACGTTCATCAATCTGCACGTGTTCTATAATCGTGGTGCCGAAATGCTGAAACACTTCAACGCCAAGCATACATTGAAGGGAAGTAAAGTTTTTGTGCCTTAGAAATGCGAAAAGTTGAAGGAAGAGAGTGACTGTTTGACCCGCCACAACGAAAAGCCGTAAAAGCCGCCACTGCTAGCGACACTGTGTTAGAGGGCCTTTGTGAAGTTTTTAACTGAGGTTGGCCAGGAGAGCGCCTCTCAGTTGAAACCAGAGTTGCACCCTCACTTCCACATTCGCGATGAGATCATCATTCAAATTAGCGTTTTGTTAAAAAATAACCGAGAGTAACCAAGTATTGGTTCCCACTTGTCAACGCCTTGATGTCATAAAGCGTATTCAGAGTGGCGCGGCTACTTACGCAGAGCCTGGGCTATGATAACGTCTTCTGGCCAAGGACGAATGAAGAAGTCAAGGATTATATAAGCAGGTGTGTCATCTGCTGTGTCCATCGACCAGGACAGTACAAGGTCAAGATCCAATGCTGCCTCATAGAGTCCCAGACAGACCATGGAGCAATGTTGCAGTGGACGTATTACAACTCCAAAACCAAGAGCTGCTTATCAATTTTGATTATTACAGAAGTTTCTATGAAATCAGCCATATCATAAATGATAGTGGTTTTTTTTATTGACAGCTTATTTGTGTTATCTCAACACTTCACTTTTTGCTGGACACTTTTAAGAGTTACCACTTCGTTGAGAGGTACAATCACTCTGTAACATTTTACAGCAATTTGAAAATGTTCTGTAGCTTCTGGACGAAACCTCAACACCGCGGTTTTTAACCGTTTGACCTCGAGAAAAAAATATTTACCCAGAAGATAAAGATTACGCTGAGTTGTAAATTTAAAACAGATGATTTTATCCTTCCAGTTTCGTCTTGAAAACCTAATAGAATTTTGGAATATCCAGAATTTAATGCATGTATGCGTTCCAGGGTCTCTCGCATGTAATCGCGAGGCGCTAAATCCCTTAGAGTGGAGACAACCCAGGAGGTGCACACAAAACTTAAATTTGAAACCTTAAATCCAAATTTATTTTATACTACAATACTTCTTTATCTCGAGAATCATTGATGAATTCTGAAAACAAAACTACTCTTTTTCATGACGCTTTTTAATTATCGTTAGGACTGAGCTAAATAATTTATCACGACAAGTGTTAATAAATCTAGTTTTCAGTGTATAGTAGAAATGTCACATCCTTGCTTAAATTGAAAACAAAAGTGATCACCGAACAACAACATGTCATTAGTTTTGTTCACCTCTAGTGCAATGAAAACCTGTATAGCCTGGCGCACAAACACAATGATAGTGATCCTCTTCGTAATTTGGGATGCAGCTGCCGTTATTTTCACAAGGATTCCTTGAACAAGGTGTCTACAGTAAAAAATAATAACCATTAAAATAAATAGCATTGTCGTAACTACAATTATGTATAAGAAAATCAGAGAAACTGTGCAAAAGTCTCCATCGAAAAAAAACACCACGCGTATTTATATTATTTGAACTAAGCCTCCAACTTATATTAACTTTTGCATTTATTAAATTATTAACTACCATCTGTGGAAAATTTGAAGAACCGTAAGTTTATCTTAAGGTCCTGCAGTATAAGCTCGTGGATTTTTCTTTTCTCAAAATTGCAATCTTAGGCGTAATATTTTTTTTATTCTTTAGTTAGCAGAATATCTCGTTCTGCTGGCTCTGAAAGCCGGCTGCTTTTTACTTGATAACGCCAAAACAAAACTTGCATTTAATTCGGTTTTCTAAACATCACACCATGACCGAGTGGGCGGAACTCATTGTGTATTAGTTTTCAGTATCTCAAAACAATTGTATGTGTTCTTTTTGTTGTTCTATAAGCTTTAAAATGATATATAGCATAAAATTAGTTTCCTTTCAAAATAGTTCCCGCGAAGATGGCTCCCCACAACGGACCCTTCTAAAATAAACTGTAAAATAAACTATTTCGTTCATTTAATTTCATTTTTCCCCGGACTTTTGTTTATGTACAAGGAAAACAACTCCCTGAATACGCATCATTGCTGGTAAAACAAATCTTCGCAACTGTGACCTGGATTTCAAATTATCACTTAGCTTTGTGCTGTAATGGTGAAAGTTTTGCGAAACGGTCAGTTTGTCAGGATTTCTAAACTTGTCTTCACTTAGCAGCTCGCAACGAAATTTTCTATTTTCGTTTGGCGACGAAGCAACATTGAACGAAACACAGGGCGCATTTTCAACACAGACAAAAGCACACTCTTCATCGTGAACTACTTCACAAGAAGAGTCTAAGACCGATCCTTGAAGATGCTGAAACTTGTGAACTACAAAATTTGCGTACGACACCCCGTGTTGAAAACGAGATCGCTTTAAACAATGATTACCTTGGATCAAACGTTGTTGCTGTGATGTAACACATGGAAAACGAAGCAGGATTACTGTAAATAGGAAATTAAACATTCCTGACTAGCAGAAAGATCTTGTCAACGCGAAATATGTTCTTCGATTGATTATATATTGTGTAGCATTGTTTTGTATAAGGCAAACTCGAACCGCCGAGAGAGCGAATCGATCTGCACGCCAATCAACCAATCAGTGATTGACTAATCCTGTTAGTCATTAATTTGAGATTCTCTGTGTCTTCATTTTTCAAACGAGGCCTGATGTAAAACCTTTGTTATGGAAATGGTTAACGTTGAACAGTCATTTTCATCCAAGAGAGAGAAAATATTTCATGGCAGCTGGGAGAAATATCTGGCTGTTAGTATCTCTCAGGAGTGACCCCAGAGGAGATGATATTGCTGAGTTGTTGTTGCATGTTGTTAAACAATATGCTGAGTCCACGGATCACAACATCCACCCAAGAGTAGCACAGATTCTCGAACGCAGTGTTACAAATTAGCTACCACAAGAGTCGTGGCACTCCGCCGCCATCAACGAAAGGTTACCGCTTCCTCTTGCTTACATACCGTTGTTTTAAAAAAATCAATAAAACGACATCACACAGGCTTCTGGCGCGAGCAGCAACGAACCTTAACTTTGCAACTCTGATAAAGGTGGACCGAAGCCACAATACCGAGAACAACAGATTAGATAACAAAAAATAAACCTTAACGAATGTCCGTCACCGATCACATCACTGGTAGCAAAATACGTTGACTCGCGAACGTTACATATGTGGGAGCTGCAGGCCATGAGTGCTTGTTTACAGCTGTCTCGCGAAAGGTTGCAAAGTAAATGCCGAAAGGCATTATGAGTAGTGTTACATTAGTGCTGGTTGATCGAAGGTCAAGGTGTTTCAGCGCCAATTACGAGACCAACAAAACTTGACAGGGCCGTAGCTAGTAACAAGAAAGCCACGGCACTTACCTCAATCATTTCTTTCGTTCTAGTGTTGTTTATAGTCATCATAAACACCCTAAATACCTAGGAAGAGACTTCAACCATCGCATTGCCTCAGCCATATTTTTTTTAAAAGACATTGCCTCAGTCAGATCGTATTTTTTTCTTCTGGCTACAGCCCTGCATGTAAACATTTTTTCTCTTATCTCACTGACGCGCTTTTGTCATGTTTGTCACGGCAGTGTGCATTTTATTCCGACTCAAAAGAAACACAGGAAAACCAAAAGGGGGCAAAACTGAAGAAGATCAGAACAAATTGCATCTTTGCATAAGGCCGGCACGCCTGCAATTTGAATTGACCAATCAAGATTCAGTAGGCGGGAAAAGTTGTAACGTTCTCAAGTCAACATATATTAACAGGGAAAGCGTAGAAGTCGGGCATCTTTTCTCACTTAAATGTTCACATAAAGGGATTTATAATTCCGAAAACTAAAAAAAAATTTAGGCTAAGAAGTCGAAAATTTCCACCTCGTGTTTTAAGACCAATTTATGTCCTCTCACTAAAGCGTGTCTTACATCTGAAACTAGGCAGCTTCTCTCCATGTCTGGTCTGCAGCCCTCTCAATACAGGATTGGGGCTGCTAAAACCTCTGCCTAAGTCGGCCTCCCCCCTTGGCTTATCAAAACTTTGGGGCGGTGGTCCTCTGACTGCTACGAAAGATATATTCAATGTCCCCATTCTCTCCTTCTGGGGTCTCGTGTCAGTTGTTAAATGATAAGTCTCACTAACTATGTTTTTAGGCTGGGTTGTTTCGTCTATGGGGAATACACTTCGTGTATTTGTGGGGATAAAGTGCTCCCATACAGGTCACTCTTTGCCCCCATAGACTCACGGAATGGATTGGTTGCCATGGTAACCATGAGTCTTAACTACCCTACCTGACTAAGGACCTCTCAGTCCATCGCTCTAGCAGGCAAACATCTTGCCTGCTTTAGTTTGCTTTCTAGAACAACTATTTCAGTCCCACCCACCTCACCCCTATGTCACAAGCATGTCACGCACGATAGTACATGCAATGCATCTTATCCAGATTTATGACACATGATGTCTTACAGTATATATGACATTTTTAATGCAAAATGCTATACACAAAATATTTTGCTATAAGTTTAATTGAGATGGATATTCATATGTATATATTTAACATGTTACAGTTAGCAGCCAATGCTATTTCGAAAAGCTGCATATTTACATCATATAGACACCTAATGTTTAGAGTAGCCCTGTCTACTTTCTGGGACTAGGTGTATACCTATATTATGAGGTTTTGATGCGGTTCCCTGTGCGTTTCGTTGCATTTTTTCTTTAATGAATTGTTAACCAATTCCTTCGCTAGGGTTTTTGTTCATCATATTGTTACTCTCTACTATGTGACACCATCAGGGTGATCCTATATCAGTTAATACAGTCCGCAGTCATGTTACATTCTAGTTTGATTTTAGCCTTCCCATGAACATAAGATGCGAAACGAACTGATTAGCTATGCTTAACATTGAGATCTACACATTTGGACCCTAGAGTAAATGTTAAGTGTAAATCTTTCCTCTGTTTTGTGACGTTGAATTGATGTAGACACTAAACTTTGGGTTGGGATGAAGTGCTCCCATACAGATCACACTCTTTGTCCCATAAACTCACGGAATGGATTGGTTGCCATGGTAACAATGCGTCTTAAGTACCCTACCTGACTAAGGACCTCTCAGGGTATTGTGACCTGCAGCCCTGAGGAGGATTAGGGACCTCTCGCAGGGTAGTGTGACCTGCAGCCCCGGAGAGGAGTAAGGACCTCTTTTAGGGTAATTTGATTGCAGCCCTAACTAGGTGTGAGGACTCCTGCAGGGTATTGTGATCTGCAGCCCTCAAGAGTAGTAGGACCTCTCTTAGGGGATCGTGACCTGCACACCTAGAGAGAAAGGCGGTGAGGGGGAGTTTTGACCCCTCCCACCTTACCAAGCTAGACTAGTATTGTTGTTAGTGATATGTGCCTGTTGGAGTACTTCATTCCCAACCCCTTTCCCCACATTTAGTATTTGTGTTTCTCTTTCTCATAGGTTGGGAGCATTAAACAACTGTTTTTACAAATTTCCTACTTATATTTCTAAAAAAAGCTCAGTCGCACTAGCTTTATGTTGTGTTGTTTGCTCCCCGAAAGTACCATGCCCCATATAGATGTTGACCATTCCGAATTCACTAGCGTTGTAACTTTGCTTACGATGCTAACACTAATTTACAGAATTATCATTAGAGCGGTTTTCGCTTACGTTTCGGAAGTAACTAGCATTTGCTTTGGTTTTGTATTACTGCAATAAGAGATTGATGAGTTAAAACAACAATCGTCTAACTTGGTGATCCACCGATCCAACCATCGTAAGAAAAAAAAGATGGCGACTGGCACATTTACCCATAACTCTTAGCACACGAAACCTCTATTAACGCTCATAGAAACGTGCAGAAAATTTCTAACATCTTCAAACCTAGCATACACAATGTCGTCAGCAAAGGGACAAATATTGCAAATATGGGGTTTTCCTTGTATTTCATAGGCTGTATTGTGGTCAAATTGCATGGTTTGCAAAAAGTTGCATTTTTACTTCTAAGTTAATTCGATAACAAGAATCGGAGTCAGCGGACTTACTTTTGAGTTTATGTACTTAAACTAAATTAAGGATGTTTTTAATGTATCCTTTTACTCAATTTAAGAAAGTAACCATAGCTTGTTTACCAATGATTGGGCAGTCCTTTTTTTTAACTAAGGGACATGGTATTGCAGTCGCATCGAGTACTTAGTTAATGTCCATTAGACAAAAACTTGCATTTTAACATGCTTATCTCATTTCGATTATAAAATTGAAGTCAACGGACTTACTACTGAGTTTTAGGCAATTAAAACTAGATTTAGTTAATCTAGATGATAGTCTTTGGCTTTACACAGTCTTCACGAGCATTCACTATAGCATGTTCACCAATGATCAGCAAGCACAACACCTGGACACGGCATTAGCAAGATAGTTCAGTCGAGCATGCAGCTGATGTCCAACAGCTTGTCTGGCACACAGCACCCATGCTCTTTCAGTACCATTGCAAAGCGCTAGTTATCTGCAAAAAAGATATCAACAGAGTCACATGCTTACAAAGGGGCTGGGTTATTTTTATTATAACAACATTCTTTGGACAAACTTGAACTCTAAATTGGCGCTTCTGCACACACGCCAGACGCGAATACAAATTTACATAGTCTTCCCCATACCACACGTATAATGTTGAAAACTAGTACTTGCAATTTCGCCTGACTTTCTATATTGCATTGTGCAGGGAGGGGGCAAAAGCAACGCTTTTTAAAGGAATAAACGGGGCAAGTTTCTAAAGAAACTGTGGTGCTGCGTCGGTGGGAGTATTACAAGATAATTTGGTTTTATCAACTGGGTTGATAATGTGAATTGTCCACCGTAAAGAGATTCGGAAGCTGACGTTTTCAGCGTTAGCCCTTCGTCGATTCGCTCCGACGAAGGGCTAACGCTCGAAACGTCAGCTTCCGAATCTCTTTACGGTGGACAATTCACATTATCACTCAGTTGATAAAACCAAATTAGCTTTTTTAAAGGGATAACAGTGTTTCTTTGTAAAACGCAGATAATTCCTTGCATTACATCAGTGTCCCAGGGACCTTTTTCCATGATTGTAAGTGTTTTTGCTTCCTAAACAATGCATGACATGGGTCAAATATATACACCATAAGTCAGCTGTCACGAACCGTGCGCGAGGGACGTAATGGGAACTATTGTCCTGAGCCGGGTCTTGGCAATATGGACCGAGAGAAGCAACCTTCGTATACAGAAACGACCATGGGCCAATATTTTCTACTTCGGCTTGAGCAAGCTTGGCTAGAAAGTTGTTTATTGTAATAAAAAAATACACTGCTTTGGACTGTTTCAGTGGAAACGGCCCGATGGCAAAATCCTGTAGTTATTTGCCATGAACGTTAAGGAAACATAGTGACAATTAGTATATACTAAAACAGTGGATAGCGTTGATGGCGCGCGCTGATTGGCTCGTCATACTCCGGATATCCTGTGCTATTTACCTCCGATCAACTAGAGAGAAAATGGCGTCCGGTTTGCATCCGTGAAAAGTGAAGAAATCATCCAAATTAATTTGTTTTTGGTGTCTATTATCTCACTGTTGTAGTATAAACTAAAACAACTATTCACCTCAGGGTCGGTGGATAGCGGTGGATATTTACCTCGCCGCTTCGCGGCTCGGTACATATCCACCGCTAGCCATCCCAACTTCGGTGAATAGTTGTTAACTATTCGATAGAAAACAGATAAATACAAAAACAATGAACTAAAATACCTCGATAAGTGTAGAGTTCCATCCTCATAGAAATACGACGTTGCCATGCTGTTGGTTTTATCCTTAAGAAACGTGCCGTGATTGGTGGATTTAGATGGTGATAGACAACGGTGTCGCGATCGGTATTGCCATCGAAAACCTAAAAATATACATAGCGGTCAGGAGAGAAACTATCAACATTGATCATCTTCTGTATGTAATTTGTATATGTCTATATGTATTCTACTTTCTTCTGATACCTTTGTAAAGTTAATGTTTGTGAGAGTTTGAATGATTAAATTGAATTGAATTGAAAGAATATCTTGTAACGATTTTTCTATTTACCGCGTCTGAAGATTCGTCTTGTCTCTTGTAAAACAAAAAGGACGCTCCATCATTGCTAAACTGCAACTTATACTTCGTCACCATCTGTGCAGGAGAGTAGGAATTCCTTCCCTGTGTAGCCACGTGTGTCACAGGCGTGATTTTACCAAGATCAACTTGAAGCCATTGGTTCAAATCATTCTCCAAACTTACCCAGGCACCAATCGCTTTGCCGGCTCTCTCTCGAGTGTGCAATCTCGCCTGCTTGGGGCTGTGTTTAACGCTCCATTCTGAAGAAGCAGTTATTTGAGAGTCTGCAATGGCACCGCTTTCCATACCAAGAGCTTGAATTTCGTCTACATAGATCAAGAAAACCGCAGAGTAAGCAAGGTTAATAATGCCTTCTTCAATGCAACAGTCCAAACATTTTTGTAGGAAAAAAGCACTAGATCATTAGATCAACATCTCTTTCCAATCATTATATGACAAAGTCAGATTAGAGGGTCAGTAGCCAGAATCAACCAATCAGATTGCTCCATTGCCGGTCTAGTAACATTGGGCCGGGCACTGCCCCGAATGATCCCGCACGATCGATGTCAACGATTTTCTGGAACTTGCTTTCACATAAATACTCTTTTTCTTCTTCTTCGAACCCTCTCTGTTTTTTTTTCTATAACATCAGACGTGAGTATACGCCTAATATCGGCTGTCGCTCTTTCTTGAATGGACCTTAGGCAGTTATGTTCTTAGTGTGGCTCTCGTTTATCGTGTGCGCGTTGTTAAGTGCGCGTATATTTTTTTCCAGTAGGCACTTGATTGACGTGATACAAGCTGCAAGTTGAAGGTATTCATGATTCAGAAGAGTTTTGTGCAGAAGCATTCCTCCAACAGAATTTACGTCGAAACTTTGACTAATAAGAAAGCATTCCTGACATGATTTTTTTTAGTTTGAAGTCAGCAACTTGAGTTTGTTACGAAAACTTTCTTACCAAAACAGCCGTAGAGTTCCATCCTCAAAGAAATGTGATTATTCCACGCTGTGGGCATCAGTCTTACATATCGTGCTTTGATTGGTGGATTCAAAGGATGCTTTACCACAGTTTCGGTGTCATTGTTTCCAGCAAACACCTAAAGATGTTTTGAATGGAAATTCATTATTTCAGCCATGTAAAATATGATTCACTTAGTTTTAAGATATCTTACTGGTTCAGTGACGCTCTGGTCCTACCTGACAACGCGATTTTTCCCTAGGAGTAACTTATAAGAACAAAGGAAGTTCTCTGAACAATAATATAGACTCATCTGAAGTAACTGTAAAGAGCAGCAACCTGATTGTAAAAAAAAAAATTTAGCACACCTCTTCCAAAGCCAAAATCTTGTCTACGATTCTTTCAGGCCGGTTGTGGTTTGCGTTGTTTTCGAACTGCTTTTTGTAGGTTGTTTTCAGCTGTTTTCAATTCAATTGTGTATTAACAAAGGAATCAGCCTCTAAAGAAACTGTGATTGGTGTGATTTGTTTGCCGCGCCTCGTCATTTATTTGTCGAGAATAAGCAATTTGATCACAATGAATAATGAATCAATCATTTTATCAATCACTCATATTATTTCATTACTTAATTTAATTACATTTTACAGCTGGACTGGCCCGCGGATAGTCTATGCGGGGCAGTCTATCATTTCCTTCTCTTTGACAAAAGTATCGCATAGATGTTTCATAAAAGTAATTGATCGCACGTTCTAGGAATTTTTTTAAACCCGTCGCGATAAACCCAATTGGGATGGTGTTGGGAGAACACTCAAAAAGCTTGTAAACCCCACAGCTGACGGCTCCTGATTTTACAAGCTATACAACCGTGTTCTCGCAATATCCTGTGACGGTTTATATTGCACTGGTAAATCCCTACAGTAGTTGCCTTACAAGGAACTTGATGCTTTTATGGCAACCGTATTTTGAGAGGCAAGGTTTGCTGATTTGATCTTATTCTTGTTTGTTGTTAACTAAAGTTGGCTTCTATACCGTTACATTGTTAAGATTTCTAGCATTCTGATTCAGGTTTTTTTTTGTTGACGTTTGACATTTGAAGACACCCAAGATGGCGGATCCAAGATGATGGATCAATGATGGCATATTGTTTGGTTATCATGAATAAGTGCTTCATGCATAAACATCCATGCAGCTACTGATTCCGTGTTCTCCACCCCCCCCCCCCCCCCAGCCCCCCCCCCCCCCTTCCCCCGCCAAAGGAAAAAAAAACATTCCCCGGGTTGAAGGGAGTTGGTTTAAGACAATAACGCGTAAATGCCTACCAATCTTTCAGCTTAAATCGTGGCTTTAGATTTGCCTTGGGCAATATTAAAGAAACCCATCAAACCTTATCAAAGCTCTCTCCTTTTTGCCTGTAGACCAGGAATGAGTTTCCTTCGTTTCCATACAGCAACTTGTACTTGGTCACCCATTGGCTATATTCGAGATTTCTTCCTTGGGTCGCCACATAAGTGACATTTGTCTCAATTCTAAGATCGATTTGAAGCCACTGGTTCAGATCATTCGCGTATGCAGACCATCCTCCTCTGTAGTTCCCACTAATCTTGAAATTAAGCCTCCCTTGGTTGGGAGCATTATAATTACCATACCGACTTGAGGCTGAAATCTGTGCTGATGTTATTTTGTAGTTTTCCATTCCCAAAGCCGCTGAACAATCTGAGTTGCAATATGAAGGAAAGTAATTTGGAATGATCATCATTCCCAATTCCGGGGATGCCACCCACGACCCACCCCTCCAGCTTGGTTAGTTAACCTAACCTAACCCGTTAACCTCAAAACGAAACATGTATGCATTCTCTGTTTGAGCTTGTGACCGACATCAGATAATAGAAAAGACCATACTTCATTGATTTTAGAAAAAAAAAAGTAAAAGTAAAAGAAAAAATTATCAAGAACTCAGTAATAATTCATTTATAAATCACGACCGTGGATGTGTTTGGATATCTGATCAAGTAATTAGTATAGATTTCTACGATTTTATTGCTCCGTTTTGCCTAAACTTTGGTTTCTATTGAGGAGATATGTCAAAACACTCAAGTTAACAAATGGATTCCATGTTGCCGTGTTTCTGTTCAGTAATAGATCGCAGATGACGTCAAAATGCGGTAAGAACAAAAACGTGGCACACGCGCCTCAAGGCGCGTGTGCCAAACTTTGACGTCTTCTGTTTAAGAAATAGAAAACATGTGCTGTGTTTCTATCGAGTTATAGAAACACTCGTGAAAGTTTGGGAGAACGAGAAATGCTGTGGGAACACGAGCCGCAGGCGAGTGTTTCCACAGCTTTTTCGAGTTCTCCCAAACTTTCACGAGTGTTTCTATAACTCGATAGGAACACGGAGAACATGTTTTCTATTTCTTTTGGAAAATACCGCCTTGAAGAAAAATAAAAACAACTTGTTTACTTCGATCATCAAAATGTATATTCTCTTTGTTCCTGCCTTCATTACGTCATTAGCTCGTGCTAGTTCTGTGTTTCTATCGAGTTATAGAAACACGGTTTTAAACCAATCAGCGTGCGTATTTGCTTTGGGTTATTTTCTAAAATCTATTACTGAACAGACGCACAGCAACATACAACAAAAAGACGAGGAAAATGTTAATGAGTTCATCTTTATCTTTCATCATAGGTAAGAACCAATACAAATGCGAAAATAATTTGCCTTATTGTGTAAACAGTGCGATAGACTGGTTTTCAATTAATCAGGGAATTAATTTGGTTCATTGGGTTTTGCCGCAGTTTGAGATTGGCTGAGTGGTCAAATTGGTTGTTTTTTTTTGGTTTTGGTTTTGGTCAGCGACCCAAGAAAGTAATAAAAACAAAATGCTCAGCGATCACAAACTCACCATTCAAGATGATCCAGTGAAAACCATCAGCCGCTTTATCGTCGTTATACAAGAATACATTTACCAGATGATTCTCCAGCAATATCTCGTGGCTTTATAGGAACAAGACTATGTGATGCTTAAGTAATGGCAGGAGAGGAAATGTATTGTATACGCATTGCGTGCCTAGAGTGTTGTGCGCATGACTAGAAAGCATGTGCTCACCAGCCATGGAGGATAGTTGAAATACAAAGTTGTGTTCTTCCTTATGCTTTGGCTTATTGCTTTAAGTTACTATAAAATGTGTGCTGGGAGAGTGTTGTGACCGCTAAAAAATAGCAAGTTAAAATAGTGGAAACAAAACTGTGGTGCAGCGACTTCGACTTCTAAGTGCTACCAATTTTGATTGTGATAAATAAGATGGAAAAAATTATTAACCAAGAAGTCTCGCTTCCAAAATCTGGTTCAAAGCAGTACTTGCCGATCTAGCTCGTAACTGTGCGCGTAAAGTTTACACGCGGACAGGTCTTTAATGCAATTTTCTTTCGCCGAGTTGTATTGCCAAATATGAATAGTATTTTTGAGCTGCCAGGTATCATAAAATGGGAAATAAAATAGTGGAAATTTAACTGTGGCTCGAGTTTCTTGTTATATTGACTTTTTCGATAATGTGATAAGAGTAGAAAACTTTCTTACCCAGTGATTGGCAGTATTCCCCTGAGAATCCTTTCGCGCAAAGGCACACATAGCTGTTCTTCTCGTACCGTGATACACAAGTTCCATTGTTTTGACAAGGCCAACTGCTGCATGGAGACTGAGAGCGTAAAGATGAAGTTAGGAGTGAGTAACGCAATAATACAGCGGCACAAACGTAGATGTGTACGGGAGCGGAGATGGCAAACTCGAAGCGAGTGCAAGAGGCTACTTCCACACTTCAATAGTTTCGAATTCGCCATTGTTCGTGCGCTTGCAGCCCTTGGTTTGCGTTGCATAGGTCAATTCAGTGTTATCATATTCAGATTGGTTATGAACATACTTAGAGCGCCGTCAATTTCCGTTAATCGAGAACATTGAGATGTTCTGTGCTTCAAGTTTTAGCAAATTACCGCAAAATAAAAAAGCGGGGAAAACAAACAAGCGGGCCGAGTTGTTCGAAAGCCGGTTAACGTTAATCGTAGTATGTATATTTCTTGTATAGAACAGTTTTCACTGCTTATGTTTTGTGTAGTTTGAGATTATTGAAATTCAAAACTGAAGGACAAAAATGTAAATACAAAAAGCTAACCACAAAGTTACAAAACTGAAATCAAATTTCTCGCTAATCCTGGGTTAGCTTAATCGGGCTTTGAACAACCCGGCCGAGCAGATGTACAAAGTACTGCCTAACAAAAAGGGCTCCATGTCCCCTTCTCAGCTTTTACGACTTCCTGAAGAGTTATCCATTTCAACAACAGCTCCGCGTAGACTATTGTAGTTTTCCTGAATTTTGCTCACTGTAGATTATTTATTGCAACTGCTAAACTAAAGGAAGTCGAGTTTTTACTTACCGCAATACTGAAGTGATGAAACTTCGGGTGTGTGATGAACTTGTCCGTGTTGTTGTACAAGTCCGATGGAAGCAGCTCACAGAGCTTTTTCTTGACATCAGGGACTGCTTCAAAGTTGTAAGAAAAACATGAAGGGATTTCCAAACAGGCAAACCCACACTCGATGCTGTCCTCAACAAGATCTGTACCAATACTTGTGATATTCAGATAAGAAAACTTGTCTTGCTTGAAGTTGATAAAAGAGAGCCCTTGAGAAGACCTTCCACTGAGAACTGAATTAATAAAAGGTTCAGGAGGTTCAGAGAATATATTTTATGTTTTTGTGTTTTTTGAATTTAACTTTTTATTGTAAAGCGCTTTTGAATATCGATTTATAGTTTAAGGGCGCTCTATAAATGTATTATTATTATTATATGGTGCCGTGTTAAGGTTTAATATCGAGGTAGAATTAGTAACGACGTAGAAATATAAACCTTCTACGGGAAAAGGGAAACATAAGTTGCTCACCTTCCAAAGGATAAGAGAAAGAAACCAACAAGACCAGGTAGTTTCTTAATTGTCGTATGAGAATGTTTTCCATATTTCTTTCAGTGTTTACTTCTTAAGAGTTGAAGTATGACTGAATTTTAGTCCTTTCACGATAATTATATATACATTATTATATGACTTTGCTTGGCTATAAACCCTTCACTGTCGGTTAATAAGTAGCTAATTATGGTGGATTAAAAACCTATCATGAGAACTGTTATGTTAATGTTGATAATTTGAGTGGGAGGTAAAAGCGAAGAAACAAAAACAGCTGGAGGCTACATATGTCCATGTGAACTCCATTTATATATTAATGCTTTGTTGTTACAGTTTAATAAAAAGCTTGCATGAATATTAAGCAGGGAAGTCGCCTCAGACTTTAAAAACACACAGCAAGCTAATCCAACAACGCATCTAAATCATCGATAATAAACGCTAAAGCATGAAACAAGTGTTAGATCGTGTCTTTGAGTATTCAAAGCGCATTCTAATCCCAAGTAAAGGGCAAATATAAGAATTCAGTTTTGATAATACGAATTTGAAACAATTGATGAGTCACCTGCTATAGTTTTAAGTTTACCAAGACCCCCCTAATCAAAACATGCTATAAATAAAAGGTTTTCTTTTCTTTATCTTATAGTAGCTGCCTCGGTTTTGGCAGCTTCATATAAGAATTTTCAAGAGGTCACTTTCAAACGTCATTGTCAAAAATCCAAAGAGTGAAAACCGAATATAGAATTCGTAAAAGCGTAAAATAATGCTTCGCGCATCTATCGGCATAAACCGTAGTAGATTCTCCACCATGCATCATGTAATTTTCTTTGTTATTCAGACTGCATCAACAAACGTCTTATTACTGAGCACGGCCCGAGTTTGATCGTTTGTCAAATTATCAGCTATGTTAGTCTCAAAATTCAGCTAATTACTACTAATCTTTAATATTTAAAAATAGAATAAATCATGTATAAATTTAGTTATTTCGTTCCGCACCTAAACCTCAATGGTTTAGGCCCAGTCCACACTAGGTTTCACGCTGAAAACGCATCAAATGTTTATCGTCCACACTGCGCCGGAGGAATTTAAAAATGCAAAACAATCACCGGTCATTTTGGACCTGCTTGATGAAAACTCGGTCAGGGAAATCACATGCTTGTCATGACGCCACTATTTTCGAAAAGCTCAGTGTTTGAAATGTTTCCATCCACGAGAAAACGAAAAGCCGGCGTTTTCAAACTCCTGCGGTTTGAAGAGCGTTTTCGAAAAGCTCCGTTTTCGTGACGGATTAGTGTGGACGATAGGCCTAACCGTAGAAATAAAGCTGCGTTTTCAAATTTCTCCGGCGCAGTGTGGACGTTATCTTAGAGTATAACTTGATGGCTTTTTAAAGTTACCTGTATGGTCCTGTATGTTTGTAAAGGGCCTTATGTACCCAAGGTCACGAAGAGTTATCAGTGAGAGAGTGTATAACTCAATGGTTGCTTAGAGATAAGTTAA
>OZ026600.1:6105447-6132947 GCA_964020085.1 Micromussa lordhowensis | reverse complement strand
CAGGACCAATACTTATTGAACCAAGTTGCCAAATTTGCCAAACAATGGCTTTTTTGTCTTTTATTTTCCTGCAATGTGATTGGTGGGTTTAAAAAAGCCTTAAAATCTGATTGACTGTCCCATTCTCATTGGCTGAGAAAAAGATGTGATTTAGAGCTAAAGATAGTGCGATTCGTGAATAAATCGCACCGCTGAGAACTAATCACATTACAAGGATAACCAGTGATTTCAAAATGGATTTAATAAATGTATAAACCGTTGGCTTTACACAGATTTCACGAACTTTACCATTGCATGTTTACCAATGATTAGGTGGTGCTTTAATAAAAACGGGACATGGGATTAGCTATAGCAAGATAGTCCCATCGAGTTATCAACTTTGATGTTTCTTGGCCAGTATCGTAGCCCACCTGCTCTTTAAGTATCATACCCTTCTAACTGCAAGAAGCTAGGTATCTGCAAAACAGATTAAAATAACATTTGTCTTAATAAGAGTCACAGATGCTCTAAATAGAGGCTTGGCTATTTTTCGTTACAGCCAAGTTTTGCCACTTAACTATGCCTTTTTTTCGTTCACATAAAGGCATTCCTGGGTCAAGTGCATACCTGTATACACCATAAATACCATTTACTAACCAACTTCGAAGTCCATACTATTGATTACGCAGAGAGTTTTTCTCTCGTTTCGATTTATGGTCTGAGCAAAATTTTTTATTATATCTCCATGTCTGTGTGTCTGACAAGTGCCGGAAAACATTTCCAGTCAACAAGCAAAACTGCTTCAAATGACTGACATGAATGAAAAACCCAAACGAGTCAGTTAGAATTGCTCAGTTGCTCAGTCTTTAACATGTTGTAATATATTTCAAAATGTTACCAAAACGGAGCATTTTACTCATCCATTTGCCATGAGCGTTAAGAAAACATGGTGACAGCAAAAAAACAGTTGAAAGTAAAAACAAATTAAATAGCTTGTTAAATTAAAATACCTGGATAAGTGCAGAGCTGCATCCTCATAGAGATATGACGTCGCCATGCTGTTGGCTTTATTCGTAAGAAACGTGCCGTGATTGGTGGATTTAGATGGTGATAGACAACTGTGTCGTGGTCGGCATTGCCATCGAAAACCTTAAAATACACATGGCGATGAGAGAATAAAAAGAGATCATTTATGGGCCATCACGAAAAATCATGGTTAGAAAATTTCCAGGACTCTGGGATATTGTTTTACCGACGTTATGTCGATGACACATTTTGTCTATTTCATTCGGAGCATGAAGCACTACTATTTTTCAACTATATCAACTCTAGACACCCTAACATTAGATTCACTATGGAAAAAGAAATAGACCACAAGATTCCTTTCTTAGATGTTTTGATCAACAATGAGTCTCATTTTCCTGTCACTAGTGTTTACCGTAAGAAAACCTTCACGGGCCTTTTGACTAATTACTTTAGTTTTACATCACATTCCTATAAATTGGGTCTCATTCGCACCCTTGTTGACAGAGCCTACAAGATCAATAACACTTGGTTGGGTTTTCACGAGGACATCACGAAACTCACTAAAATCCTTCAGAAGAATTTATTTCCAGTCCATCTGGTTCAAAACACTATTAATCACTACCTCACAGTTACTCGCCAAGATTGTAATCCCCCGGCTTCCGTCTCTGACACTACACGTACCTTTTACTTCAAATTACCTTACATTGGTCCTTTCTCTAGTATCACACAGAAAAAAGTTCGCCACTTTGCTAAACGCTATTGTAACAACATTGATATTAAGCTAGTTTTCTCATCATTTAAAATCGGTAACTTGTTTAGTGTGAAAGATCCTATCCCTTTGTGGGCTCCGTACGGGTGTGGTATATAAGTTTTTGTGTGCAGGTTGTAGTGCCTGCTATGTCGGCGAAACCACCCGACATTTTTCCACGCGCGTACGTGAGCACATTTCCAGCGATAGGAACTCGCACCTTTTTAAACATTTACAAAATTCTGAACATTGCCGCACTTTATGCTCTAATGACTGTTTCAGCATCTTAGATCACGCGTCCACCGCCTTCCAACTCAAGGTTAAAGAAGCCATTCATATTTTATGGGAAAAACCTACACTTAATCATCAACTCTTTCACGTTAATTTAAAACTTTCTTTGTAATCTTTTACATTGCCATGTCTTCTTTTGTTCTTATAGTTAATTAGCATTTTGTTTCACACTATATATTCAACTCTGTACTTTGTACTGATTTAAACTGAAGATGACAGAGGTTTCTGTCGAAACATGTATTTAAAAAGTGTCGTCCTGTTTCTTAAAATATCTTTATGTCTGCTACTATCCAGACCTTTTGGTAAAAAGAGATCTGTGTGTTTGAAGTGCAGTTTGTTTTCGTTATTTCTTTTGCAAGATATGTTTTAACCCTTCTATTCGCTTTAACGTTGTTAAGACAACGTTTGAAATATCTCATGAACACGGTTGGTTACTTGCATTCCTTATTGTGACGCCGAACCTGACAAAGAACTGTTGCAAGTAATGTTCCTTCTCATCTCGAATATCATGTCTGTCTTTGTTCCACCTCGCCAGAGACTTCGCAAGGTTTCTTGACGGTGGTTTTTGATAGGAAATCGTAAACAAATTCAGATTAAAAAAAAAACAGATGTGAGACGGGGTACCGCGGGCTTCATATATCGGACATTTCTGGCCATCGGAGTTAAAAAAACAATTAGGAGAGAGAGAGAGAGAGGAAAAATAAATGAGATATTTACTGGCTTAGGGTAGGCCCGTATAGTAAAAAAACTGTAACCGAAGTGTTAAAAATACTGTTACAGATATATCTTGAAAGAATATCTTGTAATAATATTTTTATTTACCGCGTCTGAAGATTCGCCTTGTCTCTTGTAAAATAAGAATGATGTTTCATCGTCGCTAAATTGCAACTTGTACTTCGTTACCATCTGTGCAGGAGAGAAAGAATTCCTTCCTTGTGTAGCCACGTGTGTCACAGGCGTGATTTTTCCAAGATCAACTTGAAGCCATTGTTTCCAATCGCTCGTCAAACATGACCAGGCGCCAAGCTCATGAGCAGTCTTTCTAGTATGCAATCTCGCTCGTTTGGGACTGCTTCGGACGCTCCATTCTGACGAAGCAGTTATTTTCGAGTCTGAAATTGCACCGCTTTCCATTCCAAGGGCTTGCATATCGTCTGCAAAATGAAAAAGAAAACTGGTATACTGTATAGTAAACAATTTAATTGCTAAGCCTTTTTTTCATGATATCAAAAATAATCATGGGCGAGGTAAGTGTTATCAGCTTCAGTATTCGGCTGATAATGCCTATTATTAAAAACTGGATCATTGGATAATGCAATTTGAGAGTTTTCATTGGCTTAGCCATCATGGTATATGAGCCATTATACCATGATCTACAAAAATGGCGAGCGTATGCGTGATTTTTTGGGCCTTTTTGTTTTTAATTTAGTCTAGTATTCTATGTTTTGGGGGCGTTTTTAATAAAACAATTATTCCATTCGCGCTTGTTGGATATGAAATGATTATAGCCAACTCGGCGCTACGCGCCTCGTTGGCTATCTATCATCTCATATCCAACGCGCGCTCATGGAATAATTGTTACTTATCCGAGATCTTCATTTTTCTCCACATCATGAAATGCATGCCGAATTCAATAATTGTTTTATGGTACATTGTTGCCAAAAACTACGAACATGACTTTCATGTGAGTGAAAACAGTTTTCTCTGACCTGTTACACTAATGAGACTTTATTTCTCGCTAAGGAGCAAAGCGTTTGTCTTTCTGTGTCTTTTTCGATCAATTTCGTCTAACAGATTTTTTAGATACTTCTTTAAACGGCTTCTTTATTGGATTATTTGTAGTATCCAGCGCATTTTTATTTTTGGTCGGAAGTGCGCAGTGACAAAAAAAAAAATCCCTTTACAACTCAGCAAAAAAATCCCTGTACTCACTCTTCAATGTACAAATAACTAGAAATTAATCACTGTCGAGTTGTGAATGGTTGGATACTGAAAGCAAGGTTAATTTACCAAAACAGCCGTAGAGCTCCATCCTCATCGAGATGTGCTCGTTCCATGCTGTGGGTATCAGTCGGATGTATCGCACTTTGATTGGTGGAGTTATGTGATGTTTTACCACGGTGTCGGCATCACTGTTTCCAGCAAAAACCTGCAGGAATGTATGTACATGTGAGTTATGACTCATTCATTCATAACGAACGAAAAATATATTAACTCGCCGATATGTTAGGACTGTATCTGATGAGACAATTTGCATCGTTATAACTGGCAAAAAGTCGCCAAAACCGTGAATTCAGCCAAAGTGATTTCGCTTTGAGAAATTTGACTAAAATTCTCCAAATTGTCAAATCCATGAACATTCCCTCAGTTTGACGAAATTTCGTCGAATCTACCAAATTCGGTTTTTAGCGTGCATTTTTTGGACATGCCCTTACCGGATTCTGACACTGGCTAATCTCTTGCCTTTCAGTAGATCTAATTCGTTTGGTCTTATAACATAAACCTTTCTCACCGTGCCTGAGTTTTCTCCAGTCTGCTTATAAAACTGAAACGAAAGTCCATCCTTGCTGTATTGTAACTTGTACTGTGTCACCCGTTGGTTGAGGGACCCGTGCCGCCCTTGGGTTGCCATAAAAGTGATATTTGTCTCAACACGAAGATCGATTTGAAACTACTGACTTGGATTACTGTTTACTCCTGCAAACCAAGATCCGTCATAACTTATGCCACCCTGTAATCTTCCTTGGTTTGGAGCATGATCTTCATCAAACTGAGAAGACGCTGAAATCTGTGCCGCTGTTATTTTATAACTTTCCATTCCCAAGGGATCTGCACACCCTAAAAGCAACAAAGATTCAAACAAAAGTATTAACCACCCGCGAAGGGGAGAGTCCGTAGGACAAACTAACTAATAGAAACAGAACACAACTATATCCGAATTGAGAAGGAATTTTTATTAACTTTTCTTGCTGCTGAGAAGTTTGACAAATATATCTACGCAGGGATATTCATGGCCATAGTGACCACAAGCCCTTAGGAAAAAGTTTATCCGAACCACTGTTGTCCGCGCCAAAACGTCTTCAGTGCATGCTCTTGGAATTACAACGTTCATCAATCTGCACGTGTTCTATAATCGTGGTGCCGAAATGCTGAAACACTTCAACGCCAAGCATACATTGAAGGGAAGTAAAGTTTTTGTGCCTTAGAAATGCGAAAAGTTGAAGGAAGAGAGTGACTGTTTGACCCGCCACAACGAAAAGCCGTAAAAGCCGCCACTGCTAGCGACACTGTGTTAGAGGGCCTTTGTGAAGTTTTTAACTGAGGTTGGCCAGGAGAGCGCCTCTCAGTTGAAACCAGAGTTGCACCCTCACTTCCACATTCGCGATGAGATCATCATTCAAATTAGCGTTTTGTTAAAAAATAACCGAGAGTAACCAAGTATTGGTTCCCACTTGTCAACGCCTTGATGTCATAAAGCGTATTCAGAGTGGCGCGGCTACTTACGCAGAGCCTGGGCTATGATAACGTCTTCTGGCCAAGGACGAATGAAGAAGTCAAGGATTATATAAGCAGGTGTGTCATCTGCTGTGTCCATCGACCAGGACAGTACAAGGTCAAGATCCAATGCTGCCTCATAGAGTCCCAGACAGACCATGGAGCAATGTTGCAGTGGACGTATTACAACTCCAAAACCAAGAGCTGCTTATCAATTTTGATTATTACAGAAGTTTCTATGAAATCAGCCATATCATAAATGATAGTGGTTTTTTTTATTGACAGCTTATTTGTGTTATCTCAACACTTCACTTTTTGCTGGACACTTTTAAGAGTTACCACTTCGTTGAGAGGTACAATCACTCTGTAACATTTTACAGCAATTTGAAAATGTTCTGTAGCTTCTGGACGAAACCTCAACACCGCGGTTTTTAACCGTTTGACCTCGAGAAAAAAATATTTAACCAGAAGATAAAGATTACGCTGAGTTGTAAATTTAAAACAGATGATTTTATCCTTCCAGTTTCGTCTTGAAAACCTAATAGAATTTTGGAATATCCAGAATTTAATGCATGTATGCGTTCCAGGGTCTCTCGCATGTAATCGCGAGGCGCTAAATCCCTTAGAGTGGAGACAACCCAGGAGGTGCACACAAAACTTAAATTTGAAACCTTAAATCCAAATTTATTTTATACTACAATACTTCTTTATCTCGAGAATCATTGATGAATTCTGAAAACAAAACTACTCTTTTTCATGACGCTTTTTAATTATCGTTAGGACTGAGCTAAATAATTTATCACGACAAGTGTTAATAAATCTAGTTTTCAGTGTATAGTAGAAATGTCACATCCTTGCTTAAATTGAAAACAAAAGTGATCACCGAACAACAACATGTCATTAGTTTTGTTCACCTCTAGTGCAATGAAAACCTGTATAGCCTGGCGCACAAACACAATGATAGTGATCCTCTTCGTAATTTGGGATGCAGCTGCCGTTATTTTCACAAGGATTCCTTGAACAAGGTGTCTACAGTAAAAAATAATAACCATTAAAATAAATAGCATTGTCGTAACTACAATTATGTATAAGAAAATCAGAGAAACTGTGCAAAAGTCTCCATCGAAAAAAAACACCACGCGTATTTATATTATTTGAACTAAGCCTCCAACTTATATTAACTTTTGCATTTATTAAATTATTAACTACCATCTGTGGAAAATTTGAAGAACCGTAAGTTTATCTTAAGGTCCTGCAGTATAAGCTCGTGGATTTTTCTTTTCTCAAAATTGCAATCTTAGGCGTAATATTTTTTTTATTCTTTAGTTAGCAGAATATCTCGTTCTGCTGGCTCTGAAAACCGGCTGCTTTTTACTTGATAACGCCAAAACAAAACTTGCATTTAATTCGGTTTTCTAAACATCACACCATGACCGAGTGGGCGGAACTCATTGTGTATTAGTTTTCAGTATCTCAAAACAATTGTATGTGTTCTTTTTGTTGTTCTATAAGCTTTAAAATGATATATAGCATAAAATTAGTTTCCTTTCAAAATAGTTCCCGCGAAGATGGCTCCCCACAACGGACCCTTCTAAAATAAACTGTAAAATAAACTATTTCGTTCATTTAATTTCATTTTTCCCCGGACTTTTGTTTATGTACAAGGAAAACAACTCCCTGAATACGCATCATTGCTGGTAAAACAAATCTTCGCAACTGTGACCTGGATTTCAAATTATCACTTACCTTTGTGCTGTAATGGTGAAAGTTTTGCGAAACGGTCAGTTTGTCAGGATTTCTAAACTTGTCTTCACTTAGCAGCTCGCAACGAAATTTTCTATTTTCGTTTGGCGACGAAGCAACATTGAACGAAACACAGGGCGCATTTTCAACACAGACAAAAGCACACTCTTCATCGTGAACTACTTCACAAGAAGAGTCTAAGACCGATCCTTGAAGATGCTGAAACTTGTGAACTACAAAATTTGCGTACGACACCCCGTGTTGAAAACGAGATCGCTTTAAACAATGATTACCTTGGATCAAACGTTGTTGCTGTGATGTAACACATGGAAAACGAAGCAGGATTACTGTAAATAGGAAATTAAACATTCCTGACTAGCAGAAAGATCTTGTCAACGCGAAATATGTTCTTCGATTGATTATATATTGTGTAGCATTGTTTTGTATAAGGCAAACTCGAACCGCCGAGAGAGCGAATCGATCTGCACGCCAATCAACCAATCAGTGATTGACTAATCCTGTTAGTCATTAATTCATAGCCAGAAATTCCGAGCCGTAACCCCCCGCGAAGCGTGACGAAACACTGCCATGTGCTCTCTTCTTATTTATAGGAAAATGTATGGAAATTATCGTTCAGTTGATCGCTGAAGAGTTTAAGGTGGTTGAATTTCACAGTCCCAATCCAAAGTTCTTTCGTTGTGGTAATACCTTTAATTTGGAAGTGGTTTCGTTGTTGAACATAATATAATTCTTGCGGTTTTTGCTTTTGAAGAATCGCATAAAACTTACAAGAATACGCCATACTAACCTTTTAATTTCATGCAAACCATTGACTCTTTTTTTAAAAGTTTCTTCAACTTGCTAATGAGTGGAAGCAGCATCCCAATGTGGAACTTTAAGACTACATGAAGTGCTTTCAATTTCCATATTATTAGGCTCTCTTCGACTTGGATATCTTGCGGTTTTTTCATTTAAAGATGCTTGAATTTCCCGAAAATTGTTCATCTTTGTGTGCACGGCTTTCATAATCGCTCGCACCGAACACTCACTCTACGCGAACTGTTTTCTCCGCCACAAGTGTACTTTTCATAACTAAACTCAACCGCCATTTTGAATAAGCTTGAAGCTATCCTCCAGGCTTCTTTTGGCAATTTTTTGAAGGAGATTGAGCCTGGGACTTGGATTCCCTTGAGGGTTTTCGTACTGCGTGACATAACAGTCACCGATCGAAACTGATTCTCGATCTGATTTACGGCAACTCAAAAGCGCTTGAAAAGGCCTCTCGTCGTACGAAAGTGAAAGGGAAAAAAGAGGAGAGTATCGGTAAAGTTTTTAAAAAGTTTATTTTAGTGAAATTATCTTAAACATAAAGTAATAATTTCGAAATAATCTCTATGTTCTGGGCTCAAAGTTTGCTTGCCGGCAACGGCGCTGGCGTGACTTGTTTACGAGAAAGCCGTACGCCAATCACAACATTGAATGTGGCGACCTATGTAACGCCATTCATGGTTCGGAATTTCTGGCTATGTTGAGATTCTCTGTGTCTTCATTTTTCAAACGAGGCCTGATGTAAAACCTTTGTTATGGAAATGGTTAACGTTGAACAGTCATTTTCATCCAAGAGAGAGAAAATATTTCATGGCAGCTGGGAGAAATATCTGGCTGTTAGTATCTCTCAGGAGTGACCCCAGAGGAGATGATATTGCTGAGTTGTTGTTGCATGTTGTTAAACAATATGCTGAGTCCACGGATCACAACATCCACCCAAGAGTAGCACAGATTCTCGAACGCAGTGTTACAAATTAGCTACCACAAGAGTCGTGGCACTCCGCCGCCATCAACGAAAGGTTACCGCTTCCTCTTGCTTACATACCGTTGTTTTAAAAAAATCAATAAAACGACATCACACAGGCTTCTGGCGCGAGCAGCAACGAACCTTAACTTTGCAACTCTGATAAAGGTGGACCGAAGCCACAATACCGAGAACAACAGATTAGATAACAAAAAATAAACCTTAACGAATGTCCGTCACCGATCACATCACTGGTAGCAAAATACGTTGACTCGCGAACGTTACATATGTGGGAGCTGCAGGCCATGAGTGCTTGTTTACAGCTGTCTCGCGAAAGGTTGCAAAGTAAATGCCGAAAGGCATTATGAGTAGTGTTACATTAGTGCTGGTTGATCGAAGGTCAAGGTGTTTCAGCGCCAATTACGAGACCAACAAAACTTGACAGGGCCGTAGCTAGTAACAAGAAAGCCACGGCACTTACCTCAATCATTTCTTTCGTTCTAGTGTTGTTTATAGTCATCATAAACACCCTAAATACCTAGGAAGAGACTTCAACCATCGCATTGCCTCAGCCATATTTTTTTTAAAAGACATTGCCTCAGTCAGATCGTATTTTTTTCTTCTGGCTACAGCCCTGCATGTAAACATTTTTTCTCTTATCTCACTGACGCGCTTTTGTCATGTTTGTCACGGCAGTGTGCATTTTATTCCGACTCAAAAGAAACACAGGAAAACCAAAAGGGGGCAAAACTGAAGAGGATCAGAACAAATTGCATCTTTGCATAAGGCCGGCACGCCTGCAATTTGAATTGACCAATCAAGATTTAGTAGGCGGGAAAAGTTGTAACGTTCTCAAGTCAACATATATTAACAGGGAAAGCGTAGAAGTCGGGCATCTTTTCTCACTTAAATGTTCACATAAAGGGATTTATAATTCCGAAAACTAAAAAAAAATTTAGGCTAAGAAGTCGAAAATTTCCACCTCGTGTTTTAAGACCAATTTATGTCCTCTCACTAAAGCGTGTCTTACATCTGAAACTAGGCAGCTTCTCTCCATGTCTGGTCTGCAGCCCTCTCAATACAGGATTGGGGCTGCTAAAACCTCTGCCTAAGTCGGCCTCCCCCCTTGGCTTATCAAAACTTTGGGGCGGTGGTCCTCTGACTGCTACGAAAGATATATTCAATGTCCCCATTCTCTCCTTTCTGGGGTCTCGTGTCAGTTGTTAAATGATAAGTCTCACTAACTATGTTTTTAGGCTGGGTTGTTTCGTCTATGGGGAATACACTTCGTGTATTTGTGGGGATAAAGTGCTCCCATACAGGTCACTCTTTGCCCCCATAGACTCACGGAATGGATTGGTTGCCATGGTAACCATGAGTCTTAACTACCCTACCTGACTAAGGACCTCTCAGTCCATCGCTCTAGCAGGCAAACATCTTGCCTGCTTTAGTTTGCTTTCTAGAACAACTATTTCAGTCCCACCCGCCTCACCCCTATGTCACAAGCATGTCACGCACGATAGTACATGCAATGCATCTTATCCAGATTTATGACACATGATGTCTTACAGTATATATGACATTTTTAATGCAAAATGCTATACACAAAATATTTTGCTATAAGTTTAATTGAGATGGATATTCATATGTATATATTTAACATGTTACAGTTAGCAGCCAATGCTATTTCGAAAAGCTGCATATTTACATCATATAGACACCTAATGTTTAGAGTAGCCCTGTCTACTTTCTGGGACTAGGTGTATACCTATATTATGAGGTTTTGATGCGGTTCCCTGTGCGTTTCGTTGCATTTTTTCTTTAACGAATTGTTAACCAATTCCTTCGCTAGGGTTTTTGTTCATCATATTGTTACTCTCTACTATGTGACACCATCAGGGTGATCCTATATCAGTTAATACAGTCCGCAGTCATGTTACATTCTAGTTTGATTTTAGCCTTCCCATGAACATAAGATGCGAAACGAACTGATTAGCTATGCTTAACATTGAGATCTACACATTTGGACCCTAGAGTAAATGTTAAGTGTAAATCTTTCCTCTGTTTTGTGACGTTGAATTGATGTAGACACTAAACTTTGGGTTGGGATGAAGTGCTCATATACAGATCACACTCTTTGTCCCATAAACTCACGGAATGGATTGGTTGCCATGGTAACAATGCGTCTTAAGTACCCTACCTGACTAAGGACCTCTCAGGGTATTGTGACCTGCAGCCCTGAGGAGGATTAGGGACCTCTCGCAGGGTAGTGTGACCTGCAGCCCCGGAGAGGAGTAAGGACCTCTTTTAGGGTAATTTGATTGCAGCCCTAACTAGGTGTGAGGACTCCTGCAGGGTATTGTGATCTGCAGCCCTCAAGAGTAGTAGGACCTCTCTTAGGGGATCGTGACCTGCACACCTAGAGAGAAAGGCGGTGAGGGGGAGTTTTGACCCCTCCCACCTTACCAAGCTAGACTAGTATTGTTGTTAGTGATATGTGCCTGTTGGAGTACTTCATTCCCAACCCCTTTCCCCACATTTAGTATTTGTGTTTCTCTTTCTCATAGGTTGGGAGCATTAAACAACTGTTTTTACAAATTTCCTACTTATATTTCTAAAAAAAGCTCAGTCGCACTAGCTTTATGTTGTGTTGTTTGCTCCCCGAAAGTACCATGCCCCATATAGATGTTGACCATTCCGAATTCACTAGCGTTGTAACTTTGCTTACGATGCGGGCCGGGCCACTAATTTACAGAATTATCATTAGAGCGGTTTTCGCTTACGTTTCGGAAGTAACTAGCATTTGCTTTGGTTTTGTATTACTGCAATAAGAGATTGATGAGTTAAAACAACAATCGTCTAACTTGGTGATCCACCGATCCAACCATCGTAAGAAAAAAAAGATGGCGACTGGCACATTTACCCATAACTCTTAGCACACGAAACCTCTATTAACGCTCATAGAAACGTGCAGAAAATTTCTAACATCTTCAAACCTAGCATACACAATGTCGTCAGCAAAGGGACAAATATTGCAAATATGGGGTTTTCCTTGTATTTCATAGGCTGTATTGTGGTCAAATTGCATGGTTTGCAAAAAGTTGCATTTTTACTTCTAAGTTAATTCGATAACAAGAATCGGAGTCAGCGGACTTACTTTTGAGTTTATGTACTTAAACTAAATTAAGGATGTTTTTAATGTATCCTTTTACTCAATTTAAGAAAGTAACCATAGCTTGTTTACCAATGATTGGGCAGTCCTTTTTTTTAACTAAGGGACATGGTATTGCAGTCGCATCGAGTACTTAGTTAATGTCCATTAGACAAAAACTTGCATTTTAACATGCTTATCTCATTTCGATTATAAAATTGAAGTCAACGGACTTACTACTGAGTTTTAGGCAATTAAAACTAGATTTAGTTAATCTAGATGATAGTCTTTGGCTTTACACAGTCTTCACGAGCATTCACTATAGCATGTTCACCAATGATCAGCAAGCACAACACCTGGACACGGCATTAGCAAGATAGTTCAGTCGAGCATGCAGCTGATGTCCAACAGCTTGTCTGGCACACAGCACCCATGCTCTTTCAGTACCATTGCAAAGCGCTAGTTATCTGCAAAAAAGATATCAACAGAGTCACATGCTTACAAAGGGGCTGGGTTATTTTTATTATAACAACATTCTTTGGACAAACTTGAACTCTAAATTGGCGCTTCTGCACACACGCCAGACGCGAATACAAATTTACATAGTCTTCCCCATACCACACGTATAATGTTGAAAACTAGTACTTGCAATTTCGCCTGACTTTCTATATTGCATTGTGCAGGGAGGGGGCAAAAGCAACGCTTTTTAAAGGAATAAACGGGGCAAGTTTCTAAAGAAACTGTGGTGCTGCGTCGGTGGGAGTATTACAAGATAATTTGGTTTTATCAACTGGGTTGATAATGTGAATTGTCCACCGTAAAGAGATTCGGAAGCTGACGTTTTGAGCGTTAGCCCTTCGTCGATTCGCTCCGACGAAGGGCTAACGCTCGAAACGTCAGCTTCCGAATCTCTTTACGGTGGACAATTCACATTATCACTCAGTTGATAAAACCAAATTAGCTTTTTTAAAGGGATAACAGTGTTTCTTTGTAAAACACAGATAATTCCTTGCATTACATCAGTATCCCAAGGACCTTTTTCCATGATTGTAGGTGTTTTTGCTTCCTAAACAATGCATGACATGGGTCAGATATATACACCATAAGTCAGCTGTCACTAGCCGTGCGCGAGGGACGTAATGGGAACTATTGTCCTGAGTCGGGTCTTGGCAACAAGGACCGAGAGAAGCGAGCTTCGTATACAGAAACGAACATGGGCCAATATTTTCTAGTTCGGCTCGAGCAAGCTTGGCTAGTAAGTTGTTTATTGTAATAAAAAAATACACTGCTTTGGACTGTTTCAGTGGAAACGGCCCGCATGGCAAAATCCTGTAGTTATTTGCCTTGACAAAAATTCGATAGAAAACAGATAAATACAAAAACAATGAACTAAAATACCTCGATAAGTGTAGAGTTCCATCCTCATAGAAATATGATCTTGCCATGCTGTTGGTTTTATCCTTAAGAAACGTGCCGTCATTGGTGGATTTAGATGATGATAGACAACGGTGTCGCGATCGGTATTGCCATCAAAAACCTAGAAATATGCATAGAGAAACTATCAATAAGATATCATCTCAAAGTAACAACATTTCATTGAAAAGGGCACTTATATTACAGTGAGCCAAACAAAACTCGAAGCAAAAACGTGTGGCTGACCAGAGGCGCAGGAAAATATGTGTTAGCGATAGGCGGTTGGTTTTGTTTGTTTTTTTCTGATTGGTTGAGAGAGTGCTATGAATACTTTAAACTAATCGCTATACAAACGTGACTTAATTACTTTCGACACATTAAAACTGGTCTTTCAGAAACTAAATGCTTTCATTATTTATCCAGCAGGTCTCATGGAATAAACAGTGAGCAGGTTTTAGAGGGTAGAGTGGCAACCTTCTTTCAACAAATAACATTATAATCTTACAGCCCCCAGAATAAGAAAGAGAATATCAAGGTCTTCAACGCGCAATGACAAAGTCATTATTTCGCGTTTGGAACTCTTCGATTCTCAAGACACGTGTTAAAAGCAGTTCAAGAAATTAAGGTCATAAGATTTTCTAGTTTTAATACGATATATATATAACAGACTTATTATTGGTGCGAAATTTCACCCCGGCATAGGACTAAGAGACGCGGGTCCCAAATTGGCGAAAATATTGTTCTTGTTCACAGTTCTTTGAGCATACCATCAAAGGAATATAAAGGGTACCATCAAAGAAATATAAAACAATTTGTTATAATATCTGTCAACGTCTTGCATCTAAGACTTATCTTTAGACGTATTATATGTCTGACAGGTATCATTCGTCTTACAGTAGGAGAAAAAATATCTTGATAGCAGTTTATTTTACACTGTATTCCTTTCGCTAAATTTTGTGAATCTGGGGCACGTACTCAATTAGTTCCATAACTATTTAGGTGTCCCAAACTCCACACAATCAACTTTGCATTAAAACTAACTGTTTTCCTTTGTTTACTTTTCTTTCGTCTCTAACACTTTATTGTTTTAATCACAATTGTAAATTAGTTTTATTGATCATCTTCTGTATGTAATTTGTATATATATATGTATTCTACTTTCTTCTGATACCTTTGTAAAGTTAATGTTTGTGAGAGTTGGAATTAAACTTGAATTGAATTGAATTGAAAGAATATCTTGTAGCGATTTTTCTATTTACCGCGTCTGAAGATACGCCTTGTCTCTTGTAAAACAAGAAGGACGCTCCATCATTGCTAAACTGCAACTTATACTTCGTCACCATCTGTGCAGGAGAGTAGGAATTCCTTCCCTGTGTAGCCACGTGTGTCACAGGCGTGATTTTACCAAGATCAACTTGAAGCCATTGGTTCAAATCATTCGCCAAACTTGCCCAGGCACCAATCGCTTTGCCGGCTCTCTCTCGAGTGTGCAATCTCGCTTGCTTGGGGCTGTGTTTAACGTCATATTCTGAAGAAGCAGTTATTTGAGAGTCCGCAATGGCACCGCTTTCCATACCAAGAGCTTGAATTTCGTCTACATAGATCAACAAAACTGCAGAGTAAGCAAGGTTAATAATGCCTTGTTCAATGCAACAGTCCAAATATTTTCGTAGGAAAAAAGCACTAGATCATTAGATCAACATTTCTTTCCATTACATGACTAAGTCAGATAAGAGGGTCAGTAGCTAGAATCAATCAATCAGATTGCTCCATTGCCGGTCTTGTAACATTGGGCCGGGCACTGCCCCGAATGATCCCGCACGATTGATGTCAATGATTTTCTGGAACTACTTGTTTTAAACTTGCTTTCACATAAATACTCTTTTTCTTCTTCTTCGAACCCTCTCTGTTTTTTTAACATCAGACGTGAGAACACGCCTAATATCGGCTGTCGCTCTTTCTTGAATGGACCTTAGGCAGTTATGTTCTTAGTGTGGCTCTCGTTTGTCGTGTGCGCGTTGTTACGTGCGCGTATATTTTTTTCCAGTAGGCACTTGACTGACGTGTTACAAGCTACAAGTTGAAGGTATTCAGATCACGTTACTAACCTGATTCAGAATAGTTTTGTGCAGAAGCATTCCTCTAACAGAATTTACGTCGAAACTTTGACTATTATGAAAGCATTCCTGACATGATTTTTTTTAGTCTGAAGTAAGTCATCAACTTGAGTTTGTTACGAAAACTTTCTTACCGAAACAGCCGTAGAGTTCCATCCTCAGAGAAATGTGATTATTCCATGCTGTGGGCATCAGTCTTACATATCGTGCTTTGATTGGTGGATTCAAAGGATGCTTTACCACAGTTTCGGTGTCATTGTTTCCAGCAAACACCTAAAGATGTTTTGAATGGAAATTCATTAATTCAGCCATGTAAAATATGATTTACTTAGTTTTAAGATATCTAACTGATTCAGTGACGCTCTGGTCCTACCTGAAACGCGATTTTTCCCTAGAAGTAATTTATAAAACAAAGCCGAGAAGTTCTCTGAACAATAATATAGACTCATCTAAAGTAACTGTAAAGAGCAGCAACCTGATTGTAAAAAAAAAATTATTTAGCACACCTCTTCGAAAGACATAATCTTGTCTACGATTCTTTCAGGCCGGTTGTGGTTTGCGTTGTTTTCGAACTGCTTTTGGCAGGTTGTTTTCAGCTGTTTTCAATTGGAATTTGGCCAGGATTTGGTGGCGAGGGATACCTAGTGTATTAACCAAGGAATCAGCCTCCATCATTAATTTGTCGATAATAAACAATTTGATCACAAAAAAGTATAATGAATCAATCATTTTATCAATCAATCATATTATTTCATTACTTAATTTAATGACATTTTACAGCTGGACTGGCCCGCGGATAGCTATGCCCGTCTATGCGGGGCAGTCTATCATTTCCTTCTCTTTGACAAATGTATCGCATAGATGTTTCATAAAAGTAATAGATCGCACGTTCTAGGAATTTTTTAAACCCGTCGCGATGAACCCAATTGGGATGATGTTGGGAGAACACTCGAAAAGCTTGTAAACCCCTCAGCTGACAGTTCCTGATTTTACAAGCTATACAACCGTGTTCTCGCAATATCCTGTGACGGTTTATATTGCACTGGTAAATCGCTACAGTAATTGCTTTACAAGGAACTTGATGCTTTTATGGCAACCGTATTTTGAGAGGCAAGGTTTCCTGATTTGATCTTTTTCTGGTTTGTTGTTAACTAAAGTTGGCTTCTATACCGTTACATTTGTAAGATTTCTAGCATCTTTTTATTGATTTTTATTTTTTTAGTTCTGATTTAGGTTTTTTTTTTGTTGACGTTTGACGTTTGAAGACATCCAAGATGGCGGATCCAAGATGATGGATCAATGATGGCATATTGTTTGGATTTGCCTTGGACAAATTAAAGAAACCTATCAAACCTTATCTAAGCTTTCTCCTTTTTGCCTGAAGACCAGGAATGAGTTTCCTTCGTTTCCATACAGCAACTTGTACTTGGTTACCCATTGGCTATATAGATTTCTTCCTTGGGTCGCCACATAAGTGACATTTGTCTCAATTCTAAGATCGATTTGAAGCCACTGGTTCAGATCATTCGCGTATGCAGACCATCCTCCTCTGTAATTCCCACTAATCTTGAAATTAAGCCTTCCTTGGTTGGGAGCATAATAATTATCATACCGACTTGAGGCTGAAATCTGTGCTGATGTTATTTTGTAGTTTTCCATTCCCAAAGCCACTGAACAGTCTGAGTTGTAATATGAAGAAAAGTAATTTGAAATGATTCACGTAGGCAACTTTTGCAATAGAACTAAAGTTAAAGCTATATGCTTTAAACCCTCGGTAGTAGAAGGGTGAGAGGGGGTGGGTCGTGGGTGCCATCCCCCGAAAGTTTATTTAGAAGAGAATTTACTCTATAAGTTGTTTCTCTACGCCAATTGAAATCGCCATGGTAACCACATAATGACATGCAGGTAAAGCCAAGATTGGTCCGTTTTGACCGAATTCGTCGTTTATTCTACTTTTCTTGAGTAGCATTGAGCAGCTACCTTTGTTTGCTATCATTTTTCCGAAAAAATCCTACAATTGTACGTCATGACTTTCTAAGAATATAGTGTCGTCCAAGAAGGCAGACTTAAGATTGCAGTGTCCATTAAATGCAAAAAAGGCAGCTTGGTTAGTTAACCTAACCTAACCCGTTAACCTCAAAACGAAACATGTATGCATTCTCTGTTTGAGCTTGTGACCGACATCAGATAGTAGAAAAGACCATACTTCATTGATTTTAGAAAAAAAAAAGTAAAAGTAAAAGTTGGAGAAAAAATTATCAAGAACTCAGTAATAATTCATTTATAAATCACGACCGTGGATGTGTTTGGATATCTGATCAAGTAATTAGTATAGATTTCTACGATTTTATTGCTCCGTTTTTCCTAAACTTTGGTTTCTATTGAGGAGATATGTCAAAACACTCAAGTTAACAAATGGATTCCATGTTGCCGTGTTTCTGTTCAGTAATAGATCGCAGATGACGTCAAAATGCGGTAAGAACAAAAAAGTGGCACACGCGCCTCAAGGCGCGTGTGCCAAACTTTGACGTCTTCTGTTTAAGAAATAGAAAACATGTGCTGTGTTTCTATCGAGTTATAGAAACACTCGTGAAAGTTTGGGAGAACGAGAAATGCTGTGGGAACACGAGCCGCAGGCAAGTGTTTCCACAGCTTTTTCGAGTTCTCCCAAACTTTCACGAGTGTTTCTATAACTCGATAGGAACACGGAGAACATGTTTTCTATTTCTTTTAGAAAATACCGCCTTGAAGAAAAAGAAAAAGAACTTGTTTACTTCGATCATCAAAATGTAGATTCTCTTTGTTCCTGCCTTCATTACGTCATCAGCTCGTGCTAGTTCTGTGTTTCTATCGAGTTATAGAAACACGGTTTTAAACCAATCAGCGTGCGTATTTGCTTTGGGTTATTTTCTAAAATCTATTACTGGACAGACGCACAGCAACATACAACAAAAAGACGAGGAAAATGTTAATGAGTTCATCTTTATCTTTCATCATAAGTAAGAACGAATACAAATGCGAAAATAATTTGCCTTATTGTGTAAACAGTGCGATAGACTGGTTTTCAATTAATCAGGGAATTAATTTGGTTCATTGGGTTTTGCCGCAGTTTGAGATTGGCTGAGTGGTCAAATTGGTTGGTTTTTTTTTGGTTTTGGTTTTGGTTTTGGTCAGCGACCCAAGAAAGTAATAAAAACAAAATGCTCAGCGATCACAAACTCACCATTCAAGATGATCCAGTGAAAACCATCAGCCGCTTTATCGTCGTTATACAAGAATACATTTACCAGATGATTCTCCAGCAATATCTCGTGGCTTTATAGGAACAAGACCATGTGATGCTTAAGTAATGGCAGGAGAGGAAATGTATTGTATACGCATTGCGTGCCTAGAGTGTTGTGCGCATGACTAGAAAGCATGTGCTCACCAGCCATGGAGGATAGTTGAAATACAAAGTTGTGTTCTTCCTTATGCTTTGGCTTATTGCTTTAAGTTACTATAAAATGTGTGCTGGGAGAGTGTTGTGACCGCTAAAAAATAGCAAGTTAAAATAGTGGAAACAAAACTGTGGTGCAGCGACTTCGACTTCTAAGTGCTACCAATTTTGATTGTGATAAATAAGATGGAAAAAATTATTAACCAAGAAGTCTCGCTTCCAAAATCTGGTTCAAAGCAGTACTTGCCGATCTAGCTCGTAACTGTGCGCGTAAAGTTTACACGCGGACAGGTCTTTAATGCAATTTTCTTTCGCCGAGTTGTATTGCCAAATATGAATAGTATTTTTGAGCTGCCAGGTATCATAAAATGGGAAATAAAATAGTGGAAATTTAACTGTGGCTCGAGTTTCTTGTTATATTGACTTTTTCGATAATGTGATAAGAGTAGAAAACTTTCTTACTCAGTGATTGGCAGTATTCCCCTGAGAATCCTTTCGCGCAAAGGCACACATGATAGCTGTTCTTCTCGTACCGTGATACACAAGTTCCATTGTTTTGACAAGGCCAACTGCTGCATGGAGACTGAGAGCGTAAAGATGAAGTTAGGAGTGAGTAACGCAATAATACAGCGGCACAAACGTTTATGAACTGATGCCTCTGCACTCTAAAATTCGATAGAATTAACCCCGTACAGTGTGAACGAATTTACTCTTGCAAGTAGATGTGTACGGGAGCGGAGATGGCAAGCTCGAAGCGAGTGCAAGAGGCTACTTCCACACATCAATAGTTTCGAATTCGCCATTGTTCGTGCGCTTGCAGCCCTTGGCTTGCGTTGCATAGGTTAATTCAGTGTTATCATATTCAGATTTGTTATGAACATACTTAGAGCGCCGTCAATTTCCGTTGATCGAGAACATTGAGATGTTCTGTGCTTCAAGTTTTAGCAAATTACCGCAAAAAGCATAAAGCGGGGAAAACAAACCAGCGGCCCGAGTTGTTCGAAAGCCGGTTAACGTTAATCGTAGTATGTATATTTCTTGTATAGAACAGTTTTCACTGCTTATGTTTTGTGTAGTTTGAGATTATTGAAATTCAAAACTGAAGGGCAAAAATGTAAATACAAAAACCTCACCACAAAGTTACAAAACTGAAATCAAATTTCTCGCTAATCCTGGGTTAGCTTAATCGGACTTTGAACAACCCGGCCGAGCAGATGTACAAAGTACTGCCTAACAAAAAGGGCTCCATGTCCCCTTCTCAGCTTTTACGACTTCCTGAAGAGTTATCCATTTCAACAACAGCTCCGCGTAGACTATTGTAGTTTTCCTGAATTTTGCCCACTGTAGATTATTTATTGCAACTGCTAAACTAAAGGAAGTCGATTTTTTACTTACCGCAATACTGAAGTGATGAAACTTCGGGTGTGTGATGAACTTGTCCGTGTTGTTGTACAAGTCCGATGGAAGCAGCTGACAGAGCTTTTTCTTGACATCAGGGACTGCTTCAAAGTTGTAAGAAAAACATGAAGGGATTTCCAAACAGGCAAACCCACACTCGATGCTGTCCTCAACAAGATCTGTACCAATACTTGTGATATTCAGATAAGAAAACTTGTCTTGCTTGAAGTTGATAAAAGAGAGCCCTTGAGAAGACCTTCCACTGAGAACTGAATTAATAAAGGTTCAGGAGGTTCAGAGAATATATTTTATGTTTTTGTGTTTTTTGAATTTAACTTTTTATTGTAAAGCGCTTTTGAATATCGATTTATAGCTTAAGCCCTCTATAAATGTATTATTATTATTATATGGTGCCGTGTTAAGGTTTAATATCGAGGTAGAATTAGTAACGACGTAGAAATAGAAACCTTCTACGGGAAAAGGGAAACATAAATTGCTCACCTTCCAAAGCATGAGAGAAAGAAACCAACAACACCAGGTAGTTTCTTAATTGTTGTATGAGAATGATTTCCATATTTCTTTCAGTGTTTACTTCTTAATATGACTGAATTTTAGTCCTTTCACGATAATTATATATACATTATTATATGACTTGGCTTGGCTATAAACCCTTCACTGTCGATTAATAAGTAGCTAATTATGGTGGATTAAAAACCTATCATGAGAACTGTTATGTTAATGTTGATAATTTGAGTGGGAGGTAAAAGCGAAGAAACAAAAACAGCTGGAGGCTACATATGTCCATGTGAACTCCATTTGAAAGCTTTGTTGTTACAGTTTAATAAAAAGCTTGCATGAATATTAAGCATGGAAGTCGCCTCAGACTTTAAAAACACACTACAAGCTAATCCAACAACGCATCTAAATCATCGATAATAAACGTTAAGCATGAAACAAGTCTTAGATCGTGTCTTTGAGTATTCAAAGCGCATTCTAATCCCAAGTAAAGGGCAAATATAAGAATTCAGTTTCGGATAATACGAATTTGAAACAATTGATGAGTCACCTGCTATAGTTTCAAGTTTACCAAGACCCCCCTAACCAAAACATGCTATAAATAAAAGGTTTTCTTTTCTTTATCTTATAGTGGCTGCCTCGGTTTTGGCAGCTTCATATAAAAATTTTCAAGAGGTCACTTTCAAACGTTATTGTCAAAAATCCAAAGAGAGAAAACCGAATATAGAATTCGTAAAAGCGTAAAATAATGCTTCGCGCATCTATCGGCATAAACCGTAGTAGATTCTCCACCATACATCATGTAATTTTCTTTGTTATTCAGACTGCATCAACAAACGTCTTATTACTGAGCACGGCCCGAGTTTGATCGTTTGTCAAATTATCAGCTATGTTAGTCTCAAAATTCAGCTAATTACTACTAATCCTTAATATTTAAAAATGGAATAAATAATGTCTAAATTTAGTTCTTTCGCCCCGCACCTAAACCTCAATGGTTTAGGCCCAGTCCACACTAGGTTTCACGCTGAAAACGCATCAAATGTTTATCGTCCACACTGCGCCGGAGGAATTTAAAAATGCAAAACAATCACCGGTCATTTTGGACCTGCTTGATGAAAACTCGTTCAGGGAAATCACATGCTTGTCATGACGCCACTATTTTTGAAAAGCTCCGTGTTTAAAATGTTTCCGTCCACGAGAAAACGAAGAGCCGGCGTTTTTAAATTCCTCCGGTTTGAAGAGCGTTTTCGAAAAGCTCCGTTTTCGTGACAGATTAGTATGGACGGTAGACCTAACCGTAGAAATACAGCTGACTTTTCAAATTTCTCCGGCGCAGTGTGGACGTTATCTTAGAGTATAACTTGATGGCTTTTTAAAGTTACCTGTATGGTCCTGTATGTTTGTAAAGGGCCTTATGTACCCAAGATCACGCAGAAATATCAGTGAGAGAGTGTATAACTCAATGGTTGCTTAGAGATAAGTTAATGATTCCCTCCCTCTAAACATATCACTACTGTCTGTCTTTAAAACTTTTCAGAAAGTTCTTGTCCAGCAGATCTCGATCAGTAGTAATATGTCAGTGTGCAAACACAATGTGCCAACATGTCAATATTCCTCTTAGTAAGCAAGTTTTGGGTCCGCAAGTTCTTTCCTTTCTATTTATGGCCCAAGCACGAAAAGAACGGTCTATAAATGGAAAGGAAAAAACGATGATCCGCAACTTAACTTACAGTGCAGATTGAGAAGACGAAGTTAGTAGTAAGCTATTTTTTTTATCTCCATTGTGTGTTAGCAGGTGTGGAGAAAAATTTCAACTCTCGCAGAACGCCAGCTTCAAATACTGAAGGACTCCAAAACAAAAAATTGGTAACCCAGTTTAATACATGTAGTAAAATAAAAAAAAAAGAAAACGAAACGTTTTACACGTTTTATTTATCACAAATGTTATGAAAGCTTGGCAACAAACACGAGACGTGTTGGCGTCGGCAAAACAGCTTGAAATTTTACTAACACGTACTTGAGAGTGCCGCAGGCTAGTAAAATGTATCAATAGCAGCGATAATTGTGCTAAGAGACACTCCTTCCAACGATCAAAGAGATCTACACGTAAACATGTAGAATGTATTTATAATTAATGAACTTTCGTTACTTGTTAAGGGACACTTATTTTGCATTAAACCTGCGTAAAATGCAACAGACGATAAATGTCACAGATCCTGATTGCTAGTGCGCATGAAAGGGTAGAAGGGAAAAAATCTAAAAGTTTAACGTGGTGAATTTTGGAACTCGTTTTCGCGAGGAGACTAATTAAGAGTTTCAATTAAAAATACATCAGCTGTCTGCAATGTTTATGTTTCAGACATCAGGCCATCTTCGACGGTCATTGTTGCACAATAAGAATGGTATATTTGAAGAGGCACGTCCTTTTGGGTGGCTTAACGAGAACAAATGCAATAGCTGTATTTAGTCAGTGTTTAATTAACTGTTGTGTTGAGCAGGATGAGAACAAAATGATAATAATCAGTGATACCATATTTTGTTTCCACTTTACAACAAATAACACAGTAGTGTAAACTAAATAAGTTTATTTTGGGATGCCTGCCAGGAACCAACAACCCGTGGCGTACATATATACAATCCATAATACCATATACAATCCATACACAATCCTCGTTTAAAGCAAAACCTTACACACTCAATATAGGGTATAGGGCAGTTATATCTCAACTCTAACAAGACGAGATTAAAAGATCTGGGAAACCGCTTACAAAGATAATACTACGATTATACCGAGGCCAGAAAAAACCTGCCAAAAAATTCTTTTGGGGAAAAATACGACAGGAAATCTGGGTAGGAACCATGGCCCCAACTCTATGCAGTTAGCAGCCCATCCTACGAGGCTTAACAATTCAAAAAAATAAAATCCACTATAAAGAAACTTGGCATTAGCCGAAGGTCGACGGTTGGTTCCGAAGGCCTAGATGGATGCCACGTGTTATACAAAATATTTATTTCTACCTAATTCGCAGGCTCAATCGTTAGAAATACCATTTTTGTGGCAAAAAATAAAAATAGTGAATAAATTTCCTTCTTTCATCCAGGGCATAAGATAAGAATGCAAAAATTAAAATATTTCTATTGTATCCTTACACTTTTGAGAAATTTCTGTGTACTAAATTGAACAAATAAATTCCATGTTGCCGTGCGTCTGTTGAGTAATAGATCACAGATAACGTCAAAATGTGGTAAGAATAAAAACGTTATTTCCTGATGTTCTTTCCACATTTTTACGTCTTTCCCTGATCAGTCACTGAATAGGCGCACGACATGGACTCTATTTGTTATGTATAATAGAGAAAAAAAAAGTTAATAATGAAGTCATCTATATGTGTCCTCCAGCAGATCGTAAGTAAGAATCAATCAAAAGTCTAAGAAACGACCGGAAAGTGATGTCGATGCTTAAAATCTCGACGGTCATATTGGAAATTTTGCAACTTTTGCAACTTTTGCAATCCATCAAATCTTCAACATTTCATATTTTCCTCACTGGTAACCTATCCTTTGAGAAAAAATATCTCTTTCCCAAAATGCCCAAAAATCACCCAAAACTTTACACAAAACCGCCAAACAGTGGTTAATGAGATAAGCAGAGAGATTTAGTGTCGCTTGAAACGTGACCGAGATATTGGCAGAAAGGCCGTGTTAAGCGACCTCAAAACAGCCTTCACGTGTACCCCCGCCTTAAACTTGGGCAAGTTCTGAGACCGATAGACGCACCGAACAGATCTAGGCCACTGCGAAATTCGACGGTAAAATATAAATTCATTGTTCTAGGCGTCGTCCTTGGCGTCGCCGTCAACAAATAGCTCGACGCCATGTTGGATTTTTCTCCTTCCCCTCCCTCGTCACTCCTCTTTTAACCTAACTCCCACTGCCTAGGACGCATTTTCGTCTCTCCCCAAGCCTCTTCCGAGTTTGATCAAAATTCGCACGCGCCGGCACGCGCCAAAATACGCACGCCTGCACCCAACGATCTCACGGAAAGATAGGCGACTGTGAACAGTTTACACAAGGAGGAGTATTTAGATCAGCTGAGCTGAAGGGGATTAATTTTGACATTGAACGAGCTCAAGATGGCCGAGGTGAACGGCAAGACTTCGACCGTCAAGGAGCGAGTAAAGTCGGAAAAGACAGGTAAGCTGAAGGCCTCGGGTGAAAATGAAAATTTCAAGGCGGGGAATAAAAGATCCAGAATAATTTAGCCAGAAATTTGCGAGTGACCTTACGAAATTTGAGCACGGATATTCTCGCTATGTAAAGTCGAGGGCACCGGAATCTTTGACCAAATATTTCAATAAGCGGAACAGGTGTTCTTGACAAGTTTTATTTGTGATGTGATTCTACTAAATATTTGTACATGTTATGTATGATATTTTCTTGTCTTACCTACACATGCCCACTAGATGACCTGATGTACAAAATCATGAAAAAAAATTATCGCTGCATGTGTTGCGAAACACGCCACGCTGGTCGAAGTCTTTCTTCTTTCCAGCTGTATGACCCCTAGTACAGTGTGTACGCGCTCTGAGGGCTTGAGAAGCAATCAAGTCAAATTAACAGACCAGGAATAAGACGTAGACTTAATTCAAGTGAAAGACTGCAGAGAAGTGAAAGAATTGAAGACAGAGGAAATCTGAAACTTTTTGCGAAATCTGCAAGTTATTCCGAGTTGTGTCACGCAATCATCGTTTTGTTTTATGATTTGGCGTCCTGAAACGACTGAAAATCATGTAATGGGTTCAGAAAAATTTTCATTCTTTGAAGACAAGAGAAATAACTCAAATATTGAACTCAAAATGAAATAACTGCTCAAATAGTTTGAAATATAACTACAGCATACTTAAGTACATTCGTCTTCATAAATATATAATGGTAATTGAACTGAGTGGAGTGCAATTTGGTCTGAAATCATACGCGTGATTTCAAAATCGAACGAGCGCGACCCGAAGTTCATTTACCACTTTATTAGATCCATTTTTAAATCGCACAATTTAATACCCAAAAACAGGAACAAGATTTTGGTCAGGACCAATACTTATTGAACCAAGTTGCCAAATTTGCCAAATTTGCCAAACAATGGCTTTTTTGTCTTTTATTTTCCTACAATGTGATTGGTGAGTTTAAAAAAGCCTTAAAATCTGATTGGTTGTTTTGTTTTACTGTCCCATTCTCATTGGCTGAGAAAAAGATGTGATTTAGAGCAAAAGATAGTGCGATTTCTGAATAAATCGCACCGCTCAGAACCAATCACATTACAAGGATAACCAGTGATTTCAAAATGGATTTAATAAATATATAAACCGTTGCCTTTACACAGATTTAACGAACTTTACCATTGCATGTTTACCAATGATTAGGTGGTGCTTTAATAACAACTGGACATGGCATTAGCTATAGCAAGATAGTCCCATCGAGTTATCAACTATGATGTTCCTTGGCCAGTATCGCAGCCCACCTGCTCTTTAAGTATCATACCCTTCTAACTGCAAGAAGCTAAGAATCTGCAAAACAAATTAAAATAACACTTGTCTTAATAAGAGTCACAGATGCTCTAAATAGGGGCTTGGCTATTTTTCGTTACAGCCAAGTTTTGCCACGTAACTATGACTTTTTTCGTTCACATAAAGGCATTCCTGGGTCAAGTGCATACCTGTATACACCATAAATACCATTTACTAACCACCTTCAAAGTCCATACTATTGATTACGAAGAGAGTTTTTCTCTCGTTTCGATTCATGGTCTGAGCAGAATTTTTTATTATATCTCCATGTCTGTGTGTGTGTGACAAGTGCCGGAAAACATTTCGAGTCAACACGCAAAACTGCTTCAAATGATTGACATGAATCAAAAACCCAAACGAGTCAGTTCAAATTCCTTGCTCAGTCTTTAACATGTTGTAATATATTTCAAAATGTTACAAAAACGAAGCATTTTACTCATCCATTTGCCATGAGCGTTAAGAAAACATGGTGACAGCAAAAAAACAGTCGAAAATAAAAAGAAATTAAATAGTTAAATTAAAATACCTGGATAAGTGTAGAGCTCCATCCTCATAGAAATATGACGTCGCCATGCTGTTGGCTTTATTCGCAGAAAACGTGCCGTGATTGGTGGATTTAGTTGGTGATAGACAACGGTGTCGTGGTCGGCATTGCCATCGAAAACCTTAAAATACACATGGCGATGAGAGAATAAAAAGAGATCTGTGTGTTTGAAGTGCAGTTTGTTTTCGTTATTTCTTTTGCAAGATATGCTTTAACCCTTCTATTCCCTCTAAAGTTGTTGGGACAACGTTTGAAATATCTGATGAACACGGTTGGTTACTTGCATTCTT
>OZ026600.1:6085447-6100447 GCA_964020085.1 Micromussa lordhowensis | reverse complement strand
GATCTAATTCGTTTGGTCTTATAACATAAACCTTTCTCACCGTGCCTGAGTTTTCTCCAGTCTGCTTATAAAACTGAAACGAAAGTCCATCCTTGCTGTATTGTAACTTGTACAGTGTCACCCGTTGGTTGAGGGACCCGTGCCGCCCTTGGGTTGCCACAAAAGTGATATTTGTCTCAACACGAAGATCGATTTGAAACCACTGACTTGGATTATTTACTCCTGCTGACCAAGATCCGTTATAACTTATGCCACCCTGTAATCTTCCTTGGTTTGGAGCATGATCTTCACCAAACTGAGAAGACGCTGAAATCTGTGCCGCTGTTATTTTATAGCTTTCCATTCCCAAGGGATCTGCACACCCTAAAAGCAACAAAGATTCAAACAAAAGTATTAACCACCCGCAGTGGGGAGAGTCCGTAGGACAAACTAACTAATAGAAACAGAACACAACTATATCCGAATTGAGAAGGAACTTTTATTAACTTTTCTTGCTGCTGAGAAGTTTGACAAATATATCTACGCAGGGATATTCATGGCCATAGTGACCACAAGCCCTTAGGAAAAAGTTTCATCGAACCACTGTTGTCCGTGCCAAAACGTCTTCAGTGCATGCTCTTGGAATTACAACGTTCATCAATCTGCACGTGTTCTATAATCGTGGTGCCGAAATGCTGAAACACTTCAACGCCAAGAATACATTGAAGGGAAGTAAAGTTTTTGTGCCTTAGAAATGCGAAAAGTTGAAGGAAGAGAGTGACTGTTTGACCCGCCACAACGAAAAGCCGTAAAAGCCGCCACTGCTAGCGACACTGTGTTGGAGGGCCTTTGTGAAGTTTTTAACTGAGGTTGGCCAGGAGAGCGCTCCCAGTTGAAACCAGAGTTGCACCCTCACTTCCACATTCGCGATGAGATCATCATTCAAATTAGCGTTTTGTTAAACAATAACCGAGAGTAACCAAGTATTGGTTCCCACTTGTCAACGCCTTGATGTCATAAAGCGTATTCAGAGTGGCGCGGCTACTTACGCAGAGCCTGGGCTATGATAACATCTTCTGGCCAAGGACGAATGAAGAAGTCAAGGATTAGGTAAGCAGGTGTGTCATCTTGCTTTGCTCATCTACCAGGACAAGGTCAAGATCCAATGCTGCCTCATAGAGTCCCAGACAGACCATGGAGCAATGTTGCAGTGGACGTATTACAACTCCAAAACCAAGAGCTGCTTATCAAATTTGATTATTACAGAAGTTTCTATGAAATCAGCCATATCGTAAAGGATAGTGCGGTTTTTTTTTTTATTGACAGCTTATTTGTGTTGTCTCAACACTTCACTTTTTGCTAGATGGGGACACTTTGAAGAGTTACCACTCAAAGGCGATTTGTCCGATTTCAGTCAAATTTTCAAAAACCACTTTGGGGAGTTTGCTATTCTATAAATAACTTTTTTGAGAAATACGATCACTCTGTAACATTTTACAGCAATTTGAAAATGTTCTGTGGCTTCTCATCAACCAAACTCAACACCGCGGTTTTTAACCGTTTGACCTCGAGAAAAAATATATTTTGCCAGAAGATAAAGATTGCGCTGAGTTGTAAATTTAAAACAGACGATTTTATCCTTCCAGTTTTGACTTGAAAACCTAATAGAATTTTGGAATATCCAGATCTATAATTTAATGCATGTATGCGTTCAAGGGCCGGGTCTCTGGAATGTAATCGCGAGGCGCTAAATCCCTTAGAGTGGAGACAGCCCTGGAGGTACACTCTAAACTTAAATTTGAAACCTCAGTTAAATTCAAATTTATTTTATACTATACTACAATACTTCTTTATCTCGAGAATTATTGATGAATTCTGAAAACAAAACTACTCTTTTTCATGACGCTTTTTAATTATCGTTAGGACTGAGCTAAATAATTTATTAAGACAATTGTTAATAAATCGAGTTTTCAGTGTATAGTAGAAATGTCACATCCTTGCTTAAATTAAAAACAACCGAACAACAACATGATATTAATTTTATTCACCTCTAGTGCAATGAAAACCTGTATAGCCTGGCGCACAAACACAATGATAGTGATCCTCTTCGTAATTTGGGATGCAGCTGCCGTTATTTTTACAAGGAGTCCCTGAACAAGGTGTCTACAGTAAAAAATAATAACCATTAAAATAAACAGCATTCTCATAACAATTATGTACAAGAAAATCAGAGAAACTGTATAAAAGCCTCCATCGAAAAACAACACCACACACCATATTTATATTATTTGTACTAAGCCTCCAACTTTTATTAACTTTTGCACTAATTAAATTATTAACTACCATCTGTGGAAAATTTGAAGAACCGTAAGTTTATCTTAAGGTCCTGCAGTAAAAGCTCGTGGATTTTTCTTTTCTCAAAATTGCTATCTTTTTTTATTTTTTAGGTAGCAGAATAAGATTATCTCGTTCTGCTGGTTCTGAAAACTGCTTTTACTTGATAACGCCAAAAGAAAACTTTCATTTAATTTGGGTTTCTAAACATCACACCATGACCGAGTGGGCGGAACTCATTGTGTATTAGTTTTCAGTATCTCAAAACAATTGTATGTGTTCTTTTTGTTGTTCTATAAGCTTTAAAATGATATATAGCATAAAAATAGTTTCCTTTCAAAATAGCTCCCGCGAAGAAAGCTCCCCACAACGGACCCTTCTAAAATAAACTGTAAAATAAACTATTTCGTTCATTTAGTTTCATTTTTCCCCGGACTTTTCTTTATGTACAAGGAAAACAACTCCCTGAATACGCATCATTGCTGGTAAAACATATCTTCGCAACAGTGACCTGGATTTCAAATTATCACTTACCTTTATGCTGTAATGGTGAAACTTTTGCGAAACGGTCAGTTTGTCAGGACTTCTAAACTTGTCTTCACTTAGCAACTCGCAACGAAATTTTCCATTTTCGTTTGGCGACAAAGCAACATTGAACGAAACACAGGGTGCATTTTCAACACAGACAAAAGCACACTCTTCATCGTGAACTACTTCACAAGAAGAGTTTAAGAGGGATCCTCGAAGATACTGAAACTTGTGAACTACAAAATTTGCGTACGACACCCCGTATTGAAAACGAGATCGCTTTAAACCATGATCACCTTGGATCAAACGTTGTTGCTGGGGTGTAACACATGGAAAACGAAGCAGAATAACTGTGAATAGGAAATTAAAAATTCCTGATCAGCAGAAAGATCTTGTCAAGGCGAAATATGTTTTTCGACTGATTACATATTATGTAGCATTGTTTTGTATAATGCAAACTCGAACCGCCGAGAGAGCGAATCGATCTGCACGCCAATCAACCAATCAGTGATTGACTAATCCGGTAAGTCATTAATTTCAGAGATTCTCTGTGTCTTCATTTTTCAAACGAGGCCTGATGTAAAACCTTTGTTATGGAAATGGTTAACGTTGAACAGTCATTTTCATCCAAGAGTGAGAAAATATTTCATGGCAGCTGGGAGAAATATCGCGCTGTTAGTATCTCTCAGGAGTGACCCCAGAGGAGATGAAATTGCTGAGTTGTTGTTGCATGTTGTTAAACAGTATGCTGAGTCCACGGATCACAACATCCACCCAAGAGTAGCACAAATTCTCGGACGGAGTGTTACAAATTAGCTACCACAAGAGTCGTGGCACTCCGCCGCCATAACGAAAGGTTACCGCTTCCTCTTGCTTACATACCGTTGTTTTAAAAAAATCAATAAAGGGACATCACACGGGTTTCTGGCGCGAGCAGCAACGAACCTTAACTTTGCAACTCTGATAAAGGTGGACCGAAGCCACAATACCGAGAACGACAGATTAGATAACAAAAAATAAACCTTAACGAATGTCCATCACCGATCACATCACTGGTAGCAAAATACGTTGACTCGCGAACGTTACATATGTGGGAGCTGCAGGCCATGAGTGCTTGTTTACAGCTGTCTCGCGAAAGGTTGCAAAGTAAATGCCGAAAGGCATTATGAGTAGTGTTACATTAGTGCTGGTTGATCGAAGGTCAAGGTGTTTCAGCGCCAATTTCGAGACCAACAAAACTTGACAGGGCCGTAGCTAGTAACAAGAAAGCCACGGCACTTACCTCAATCATTTCTTTCGTTCTAGTGTTGTTTATAGTCATCATAAACACCCTAAATACCTAGGAAGAGACTTCAACCATCGCATTGCCTCAGCCATATTTTTTTTAAAAGACATTGCCTCGGTCAGATCGTATTTTTTTTCTTCTGGCTACAGCCCTGCATGTAAACATTTTTCTCTTATCTCATTGACGCGCTTTTGTCATGTTTGTCACGGCAGTGTGCATTTTATTCCGACTCAAAAGAAACACAGGAAAACCAAAAGAAAACTGAAGAAGATCAGAACAAATTGCATCTTTGCATATGGCCGGCACGCCTGAAATTTGAATTGACCAATCAAGATTCCGTAGGCGGGGAAAGTTGTAACGTTCTCAAGTCAACATATTTTAACAGGGAAAGCGTAGAAGTCGGGCATCTTTTCTCACTTTAATGTTCACATAAAGGGATTTATAATTCCGAAAACTAAAAGAAAATTTAGGCTAAAACGTCGAAAATTTCCACCTCGTGTTTTAAGACCAATTTATGTCTTCTAAGGCATAGATTATAGTTAATGGGACAACTGTCAGAAATACGTGTAGATTGGATGACATGCTGTAACATAAGGTGGGTTTCACAGGCCAAAGCTCAATTCTGATCATGTGCGTTCACAGTGCAATCCGCAGGCTGAGCCAATCAGGATAGTTCTTAGTTCACTGTCAATCAGCCCATAGTGCACTGAACACGAGCCTCGTGTTTATTCAGTCCATCGCTCTAACAGGCAAACATCTTGCCTGCTTTAGTTTGCTTTCTAACACAACTATTTTCTTCATAGCCCACACAGGTCAACGCCCATCCCAACTGATGATGAGACTCTTATCCAGTGTGTGGGATATCTAGCCAAGACAATAAAACAAGTAAATATCAGTGTTGAAAGTGCAGACGGTACAATAAATGCGCTGCAAAGGAAGCAAAAAATAAAGTATTTGGGTGTTTTGCTTGATGAAACGATCTCATTTAATCACCATATTTCATACATCTGTACAAGAATTGCGCGAAACAATGGTATTATATCTAAGCTGAGACATTATCTTACTCTTCTGCAAATGAAACAAATCTACTACAGCTTAATATATCCATATATCTCATATGCAATATTAGCATGGGGAAGTGCATACAAAACACATATTGATAAGATACAAACTAAACAAAATCATTCTGCTAGGCTTATTTTATTTGCCACCGCTTATGGTGAGCACACAGAAAGTGCACTTCCCCTGCTAAACCTATTAGATGTTCTCACGGTACATAATGTTTATAGATTTCAGATTCTAAAATTCACGTACCTTTGGCATAAAGGCCTTCTGCCAAAGCTGTTTTCAAACTATTTTCAATATGCTAGTAATGTACACAAATACAATACCAGGTATGCATCGAAACAAAACCTTTACGTAAAAAAAGTGCGAACCAATAAGGGAAAGCAAACAATCGGATATGCTGCGTGTATCATCTGGGATAAAGTTCCCTCAAATCTTAAGGAACTAAACATACACCAATTCTCGAAACAACTAAAACCTTATTTACTGTCAGAACAGCATAATTAAACGCAACCTAATCATATACTCTTTCTTTCTTATTATATATTGTACACTTAAAACTGCTTCTTAGTAAAAATAGTTCCTATCTCAATTATTTTCAAACTTAAAAATCTGGAGAACTGGCTAGAAAATCCCAGGATTATTTCAGCTCCAGGCTTAATTGAGTACTAACAGAAAAGTTATTTATTTATTTTTTTTAACTTTATCAGCGTCAGCGTGTGTACTAGGCGAATAAAGGTGTGTGTTGTTGTGTTGTCCTCTATCAAGGGTTATCTGGCCGCAGTAAGACACCTCCATATTTGTTCAGGTTATGACTTGAACCTTAAGAAATTTATCCGCTTGCAGTTGGTTTGCCATGGTATCAAGCGATCGCAGGGTGATTCTTCTCGAATCCGACTCCCCATTACAATAACTCACCTGAAATTGTTTTTCCAACTTTAAGCTATCCCGAACACCACCAGCTATGAATCTATTATGTTATGGGTAGCCATGACCCTGGCCTTTTTCGGTTTCCTCCGCCTGAAAGAAATGACATGCAACTCGCCCTACTCCCCTGCCATCCATTTGTCTCCGTGTGATATAACATTCCTTCCAAATTCCCTCAGTCCTGAACATATGTCTGTTAGAATTAAGGTATCTAAAACTGACCCATTCCGTTCTGGCCACACTATTATTGTAGGGAAGACTGCCCAGCCAATCTGCCCCGTCAGGGCTATGCAAGTTTTTCTGTCATTCCGGGAGACCTCACCTGGTCCACTTTTTCAGTATTTATCCCGTTCTCCTCTCACTAAAGCGGGTCTTACATCTGAAACCAGACAGCTTCTCTCCATGTCTGGTCTGCAGCCCTCTCAATACAGGATTGGGCTGCTACAACCTCTGCCTAAGTCGGCCTCCCCCCTTGGCTTATCAAAACTTTGGGGCGGTGGTCCTCTGACTGCTACGAAAGATATATTCAATGTCCCCATTCTCTCCTTTCTGGGGTCTCGTGTCAGTTGTTAAATGATAAGTCTCACTAACTATGTTTTTAGGCTGGGTTGTTTCGTCTATGGGGAATACACTTCGTGTATTTGTGGGGATAAAGTGCTCCCATACAGGTCACTCTTTGCCCCATAGACTCACGGAATGGATTGGTTGCCATGGTAACCATGAGTCTTAACTACCCTACCTGACTAAGAACCTCTCAGTCCATCGCTCTAGCAGGCAAACATCTTGCCTGCTTTAGTTTGCTTTCTAGCACAACTATTTTCCCACCCGCCCCACCCCTATGTCACAAGCATGTCACGCACGATAGTAGATGCAATATACTTTGCATCTTATCCAGATTTATGACACATGATGTCTTACAGTATATAAGACGTTTTTAATGCAAAATGCTATACACAAAATATTTTGCTATAAGTTTAATTGAGATGGATATTAATATATATATATATATATATATATTTAAGATGTTACAGTTAGCAGCCAATCAGTGCTATTTCGAAATGCTGCATATTTACATCATATAGACACCTAATGTTTAGAGTAGCCCTGTCTACTTTCAGGGACTAGGTGTATACCTATATTATGAGGTTTTGATGCGGTTCCCTTTGCGTTTCGTTGCATTTTTTTAATGAATTGTTAACCAATTCCTTCGTTAGGGTTTTTATTCATCATATTGTTACTCTCTACTATGTGACACCATCAGGGTGATCCTATATCAGTTAATACAGTCCGCAGTCATTTTACATTCTAGTTTGATTTTAGCCTTTCCATTAACATAAGATGCGAAACGCATTGATTAGCTATGCTTACCATTGAGATCTACACATTTAGACTCTAGAGTAAATGTTAAGTGTAAATCTTTCCTCTGTTTTGTGACGTTGAATTGATGTAGACAAATAAACTTTGGGTTGGGATGAAGTGCTCCCATACAGATCACACTCTTTGCCCCATAGACTCACGGAATGGATTGATTGCCATGGTAACAATGCGTCTTAACTACCCTACCTGACTAAGGACCTCTCAGGGTATTTTGACCTGCAGCCTTGAGGAGGATTAGGGACCTCTCGCAGGGTAGTGTGACCTGCAGAGGAGTAAGGACCTCTTTTAGGGTATTGTGATTGCAGCCCTAAAGAGGTGTGAGGACTCCTGCAGGGTATTGTGATCTGCAGCCTTCAAGAGTAGTAGGACCTCTCTTAGAGGATCGTGACCTGCACCCCTAGAGAGAAAGGCGGTGAGGGGGAGTTTTGACCCCTCCCACCTTACCAAGCTAGACTAGTATTGTTGTTAGTGATATGTGCCTGTTGGAGTACTTCATTCCCAACCCCTTTCCCCACATTTAGTATTTGTGTTTCTCTTTCTCATGGGTTGGGAGCATTAAAAAACTGTTTTTACAAATTTCCTACTTATATTTCTAAAAAAAACTCAGTCGCACTAACTTTATGTTGTGTTGTTTGCTCCCCGAAAGTACCGTGCCCCATATAGATGTTGACCATTCCAAATTCACTAGCGTTGTAACTTTGCTTACGATGCTAACACTAATTTACAGAATTATCATTAGAGCGGTTTTCGCTTAAGTTTCGGAAGTAACTAGCATTTGCTTTGGTTTTGTATTACTGCAATAAGAGATTGATGAGTTAAAACAACAATCGTCTAACTTGGTGATCCACCGATCCAACCATCGTAAGAAAAAAAGATGGCGACTGGCACATTTACCCATAACTCTTAGCACACGAAACCTCTATTAACGCTCATAGAAACGTGCAGAAAATTTCTAACATCTTCAAACCTAGCATACACAATGTCGTCAGCAAAGGGACAAATATTGCAAATATGGGGTTTTCCTTGTATTTAATAGGCTGTATTGTGGTCAGATTGCTTTTGGTTTGCAAAAAGTTGCATTTTTACATGCTAAGTTAATTCGATAACAAGAATCGGAGTCAGTGGACTTACTTTTGAGTTTATGTACTTAAACTAAATTAAGGATGTTTTTAATATATCCTCTTACTCAATTTGAGAAAGTAACCATTGCTTGTTTACCAATGATTGGACAGTCCTTTTTAAACAACGGGATATGGTATTACATGTCGCATCGAGTACTTAGTTAATGTCCATTAGACAAAAACTTGCATTTTAGCATGCTTATCTAACTTCGATTATAAAAATTGAAGTCAGCGGCCTTACATTTGAGTTTTAGGCAATTAAAACTAGAATTAGTTAATCTAGATGATAGTCTTTGGCTTTACACAGTCTTCACGAGCATTCACCATAGCATGTTCGCCAATGATCAGCAAGCACAACACCTGGACACGGCATTAGCAAGATAGTTCAATCGAGCATGCAGCTGATGTCCAAACGGCTTGTCTGGCATGCAGCACCCATGCTCTTTCAGTACCATGCACTTCTTCTTGCAATTCGCTAGTTATCTGCAAAAAAGATATCAACAGAGTCACACATGCTTACAAAGGGGCTGGGCTATTTTTATTATAGCAACATTCTTGAGACATATTTGAACTCTTAGCGCTTCTGCGCACACACCAGACGCCAATACAACTTTACATAGTCTTTCCCCTACCACACGTACAATGTTGAAAACTAATACTTGTAATTTCGTCTGACTTTCAACATTGTATTGTGTAGGGAGGGGGCAAAAGCAACGCTTTTCTAAAGGGATAACAGTGTTTTTTGTAAAACACAGGTAATTCCTTGTATTACATCAGTGTCCCATGGAACTTTTTCCATGATTGTAGGTGTTTTTGCTTCCTAAAAAATGCATGACATGGGTCAGATATATACACCATAAGTCAGCTGTCACTAACCGTGCGCGAGGGACGTAATGGGAACTATTGTCATGAGCCGGGTCTTGGCAATAAGGACCGAGAGAAGCGAGCTTCGTATACAGAAACGACCATGGGCCAATATTTTCTAGTTCGGCTCGAGCAAGCTTGGCTAGTAAGTTGTTTATTGCTGGTTTTCAGTGTCACGCCATTCAAAATAGACCAAAATAAAAATTCAAAACCGTCCGATAGATTAAGTCCAGAGTCTGGAAATAGAAAGAAGGTACATATGCAAAGACTCTCGCCACGATTCAGATCACAGCAATTTTTCTCATGGAAGATATGCGAAGAAACGTTTTCCCCAAATTTATAGAGATTTGTATGGAGACGCCATGCTGGTGCCCATGTACATGGGCACCAACATGGCGGCCGGAAACCAGCAGAAACATCTGTCACTGAGTTTTGCTACGAAAGAGTGAATTTATCTCTCGAATAACTCAAAAACGTAACAATAGTACTTTATTCTAATACAAGAACTGTTCACATAGCAGAATTCCCCGAAATAAGTCACCTTTAAAACCAACATAACAGCTCTCTCGCCCGTCATATGTTAGGGAACTTAAGCAGAAGCTTAGAAATTCAAGGGTAGTCTATCACTAAACCAAGAACCCATTCGGAGTGAAAATATGTATGAATATTAGGTTTAAGCTGCTCTCATACAGCATGAAAGTAAAATTTCAGGAGGATCAATATTTCTGAAGTTTAAAATTTAGTGACGTCATGTGAAAGCCAGCAATTGTAATAAAAAAATACACTGCTTTGGACTGTTTCAGTGGAAACGGCCCGCATGGCAAAATCCTGTAGTTATTTGCCTTGACAAAAATTCGATAGAAAACAGATAAATACAAAAACAATGAACTAAAATACCTCGATAAGTGTAGAATTCCATCCTCATAGAAATATGATCTTGCCATGCTGTTGGTTTTATCCTTAAGAAACGTGCCGTGATTGGTGGATTTAGAGGATGATAGACAACGGTGTCGCGATCGTTATTGCCATCGAAAACCTAAAAATATACATAGCGGTCAGGAGAGAAACTATCAACATTGATCATCTTCTGTATGTAATTTGTATATGTCTATATGTATTCTACTTTCTTCTGATACCTTTGTAAAATTAATGTTTGTGAGAGTTTGAATTAAAATTAAATTGAATTGAATTGAAAGAATATCTTGTAACGATTTTTCTATTTACCGCGTCTGAAGATTCGCCTTGTCTCTTGAAAAACAAGAAGGACGCTCCATCATTGCTAAACTGCAACTTATACTTCGTCACCATCTGTGCAGGAGAGTAGGAATTCCTTCCCTGTGTAGCCACGTGTGTCACAGGCGTGATTTTACCAAGATCAACTTGAAGCCATTGGTTCAAATCATTCGCCAAACTTGCCCAGGCACCAATCGCTTTGCCGGCTCTCTCTCGAGTGTGCAATCTCGCTTGCTTGGGGCTGTGTTCAACGTCCCATTCTGAAGAAGCAGTTATTTGAGAGTCCGCAATGGCACCGCTTTCCATACCAAGAGCTTGAATTTCGTCTACATAGATCAACAAAACCGCAGAGTAAGCAAGGTTAATAATGCCTTGTTCAATGCAACAGTCCAAATATTTTCGTAGGAAAAAAGCACTAGATCATTCGATCAACATTTCTTTCCATTACATGACTAAGTCAGATAAGAGGGTCAGTAGCTAGAATCAATCAATCAGATTGCTCCATTGCCGGTCTTGTAACATTGGGCCGGGCACTGCCCCGAATGATCCCGTACGATCGATGTCAACGATTTTCTGGAACTACTTGTTTTAAACTTGCTTTCACATAAATACTCTTTTTCTTCTTCTTCGAACCCTCTCTGTTTTTTTTTTCTTTAACATCAGACGTGAGAACACGCCTAATATCGGCTGTCGCTCTTTCTTGAATGGACCTTAGGCAGTTATGTTCTTAGTGTGGCTCTCGTTTGTCGTGTGCGCGTTGTAAAGTGCGCGTATATTTTTTTCCAGTAGGCACTTGATTGACGTGTTACAAGCTACAAGTTGAAGGTATTCAGATCACGTTACTAACCTGATTCAGAATAGTTTTGTGCAGAAGCATTCCTCCGACAGAATTTACGTCGAAACTTTGACTATTATAGAAGCATTCCTGACATGATTTTTTTTTAGTCTGAGGTAAGTCATCAACTTGAGTTTGTTACGAAAACTGTCTTACCGAAACAGCCGTAGAGTTCCATCCTCAAAGAAATGTGATTATTCCACGCTGTGGGCATCAGTCTTACATATCGTGCTTTGATTGGTGGATTCAAAGGATGCTTTACCACGGTTTCGGTGTCATTGTTTCCAGCAAACACCTAAAGATGTTTTGAATGGAAATTCATTAATTCAGCTATGTAAAATATGATTTACTTAGTTTTAAGATATCTAACTGATTCAGTGACGCTCTGGTCCTACCTGAAACGCGATTTTTCGCTAGAAGTAATTTATAAAAACAAAGCCGGGATGTTCTCTGAACAATAATATAGACTCATCTGAAGTAACTGTAAAGAGCAGCAACCTGATTGTAAAAAAATTTAGCACACCTCTTCGAAAGACATAATCTTGTCTACGGTTCTTTCAGGCCGGTTGTGGTTTGCGTTGTTTTCGAACTGCTTTTAGCAGGTTGTTTTCAGCTGTTTTCAATTGGAATTTGGCCAGGATTTGGTGGCGAGGGATACCTAGTGTATTAACAAAGGAATTAGCCTCTAAAGAAACTGTGATTGGTGTGATTTGTTTGCCGCGCCTTATCATTAATTTGTCGAGAATAAGCAATTTGATCACAAAAAAGTATAATGAATCAATCATTTTATAAATCAATCATATTATTTCATTACTTAATTTAATTACATTTTACAGCTGGACTGGCCCGCGGATAGCTATGCTAGTCTATGCGGGGCAGTCTATCATTTCCTTCTCTTTGACAAAAGTATCACATAGATGTTTCATAAAAGTAATAGATCGCACGTTCTAGGAATTTTTTAAACCCGTCGCGATGAACCCAATTGGGATAATGTTGGGAGAACACTCCAAAAGCTTGTAGACCCCTCAGCTGACGGCTCCTGATTTTACAAGCTATACAGCCGTGTTCTCGCAATGTCCTGTGACGGTTTATATTGCACTGGTAAATCCCTACAGTAGTTGCTTTACAAGGAACTTGATGCTTTTATGGCAACCGTATTTTGAGAGGCAAGGTTTCTTGATTTGATCTTTTTCTTGTTTGTTATTAACTAAAGTTGGCTTCTATACCGTTACATTTTTAAGATTTCTAGCGTCTTTTTATTGATTTTTTTTTTTTTTAGTTCTGATTTAGGGTTTTTTTTGTTGACGTTTGACGTTTGAAGACACCCAAGATGGCGGATCCAAGATGATGGATCAATGATGGCATATTGTTTGGATATCATAAATAAGTGCTTCGTGCATAAACATCCATGCGGCTACTGATTCCGTGTTTTCCACCCCCATCCCCCCCCCCCCCCCGCCAAAGGAAAAGAAACATTTCCCCGGTTGAAGAGGGCTAGTTTAAGACAATCACGCGTAAATGCCTATCCCCGCAATCGTTCAGCTTAACTCGTGGCTTTAGATTTGCCTTGGACAAATTAAAGAAACCTATCAAACCTTATCTAAGCTTTCTCCTCTTTGCCTGAAGACCAGGAATGAGGTTCCTTCGTTTCCATACAGCAACTTGTACTTGGTCACCCATTGGCTATATTCGATATTTCTTCCTTGCGTCGCCACATAAGTGACATTTGTCTCAATTCTTAGATCGATTTGAAGCCACTGGTTCAGATCATTCGCGTATGCAGACCATCCTCCGCTGTAATATCCACTAATCTTGAAATTAAGCCTTCCTTGGTTGGGAGCATGATAATTATCATACCGACTTGAGGCTGAAATCTGTGCTGATGTTATTTTGTAGTTTTCCATTCCCAAAGCCGCTGAACAGTCTGAGTTGCAATACGAAGGAAAGTAATTTGGAATGATTTCACGTAGGTAACTTATGCAATAGAACTAAAGTAAAAGCTATACGCTTTAAACCCTCGGTAGTAGAAGGGTGGGAGGGGGTGGGTCGTGGGTGGCATCCCCCGAAAGTTTTTTTAGAAGAGAATTTACTCTATCAGTTGTTTCTCTACGCCAATTGAAATCGCCATGGTAACCACATAATGACATGCAGGTAAAGCCAAAATTGGTCCGTTTTGACCGAATTCGTCATTTATTCTACTTTTCTTGAGTAGCATTGAGCAGCTACTTTGTTACATCTCGCTATCATTTTTCGGAAAAAATCCCATAATTGTACGTCATGACTTTCTGAGAATAAAGTGTCGTCCAAGATGGCAGACTTAAGATTGCAGTGTCCATTAAATGCAAAACAACTTGGTTAGTGCAACGTTAACCGTACCTATTTCACTCAAAGCGAAACATATATGCATTCTCTGTTTGAGCTTGTGACCGACAACGGATAGTAGAAGACCGTACTTCATTGATTTTGGAAAAAACGCCACGCATACAAATGGTGAAAGTTAGAGAAAAATTATCAAACTGAGTAATAATTCATTTATGAATCGCGACCGTGAAGGTGTTTGGATATCTGACCATTTCTACAATTTTATTGCTCCGTTTTTCCTAAACTTTGGTTTCTATTGAGGAGATATGTCAAAACACTCAAGTTAACAAATGGATTCCATGTTGCCGTGTTTCTGTTCAGCAAGAGATCGCAGATGACGTCAAAATGCGGTAAGAACAAACTTTGACGTCATCTCTGACCTATTACTGAACAGACGCACAGCAACACACAACAAAAAGACGAGGAAAATGTTAATGAGTTCATCTTTATCTTTCATCACAAGTAAGAACCTATACAAATGCGAAAATAATTTGCCTTATTGTATGAACAGTGCGATAGACTGGTTTTCAATTAATCAGGGAATTAATTTGGTTTTGGTTTTGCTACAGTTTGAGAGTGGCTGAGTGTGTCAAATTGGTTGGGTTTGGTTTTTCGCCTCTCAATTGAAAAACGTTCTATCGCAAGTCAAACTATTTAACAATTGGTTCATGCTTTAGCGTGCACTATCGAGTTTTATATAATAACCTAAGTTATTCTCGCATTTTGATTGGTTCTCGCCTATGATCTATTAGAGGACAGATGCACGATTGACGTTATCATTAAAAGCTCTTCCCTCTGTGTTTTAAAATGGCGGAAAGTTTTGAGAATTTAGATAATATTTTACATGATTGAGCAAAAGATATGTACAAAAAAAGTATTGTAGAGGCGGTGATTGAACAGGTACGAGTAGCATAGTCTAAGAGGAAGAAGAAAGATAAAGCCGTTTCTCTTTTAGAAAATGGCTCAGAAAAAATACTCGAGCAGTCGGCAGTCGAGCGAGATTGGTAAGCCGAAAACCTTTACTTTTTCTCGAATTTAACAAACCCAATAAACAAAACGTTTGTGACATTAATTATTTTAATAAATTCAAC
>OZ026600.1:6062947-6082947 GCA_964020085.1 Micromussa lordhowensis | reverse complement strand
TATAATACTTGCTAAAATGGAGAGAACTGATATTATTTCGTGCTACGAAGATAAACAATTCATTGAATAGCCCAAAAAACTTAGTATTAACTTTTCGGTTATAAATCAAACAAGACTGACAGTTTGATTAAAAAAGAAATTAAAATTGTGCAAGGTAGTGCACGTCTGATCATCCTGTGGACATAACATTAGAAACAAAGATGACGTTATTTATATTCACCTGCCGTGCAATGATAACTGGCATATCCCAGCGGACAAACACAATGATATTTATCCTCTTCGTAATTTGGAACGCAAACGCCGCCGTTTTTACATGGAGTACTCGAGCATGGCGTCTATATGTGATTAAAAGAAAAATTAACACTATCGCTACAAACTGGAAATGGGAATAAACCAAACTATGGAAAAGTTTGAACTATAGAAAAAAACTACTTTCAGCTACGTGGTATACGTAAATTTTCGCGTTAGTAATGCATGGAAACTGCTTGTATTTCATTAATATTAATTACAGCACTGTCATTTGGAACCTTAAGTAAATTAAGATCTTTCAAACGTTATGTTGAATCTCGTGCAGCCATACCCGGTAACAATATCTTGCTTTTAACACATTTTTTGTTGCTATTCAATTTTTTTTCCCCTCTGGAAGCTAAAATTTATTTTGATGCATTTTTCTCATAAATAATAAGCGCCCGCGGGGTCGACGGAGCTACCGTACTATAAGATGAATTTAGCCCGTGATTGAAGCTCATCATTCTCCTTTATTCTCTTGAAGGAAAACTCAAACCGCAGCAAACACTGCTGCTAAATCAAATCTTGCACTACTTAATGAATACTATTACAAGCTACATACCTTTATGCTGTAATGGTGAAACTGCTGAGAAACGGTTAGTTTGTCAGGACTTCTGAACATGTCTTCACTTAACAGCTCGCAGCGAAACTTCCCATTTTCATTTGGCAGCAGAGCGATGTTGAACGAAACGCAGGAGGGATTATTAACACAAACGAGAGTGCACTCATTCGCCTGACCTACTTCACAAGAAGAGTCTAAGAGCGATCCTTGAAGATGCTGAAATTTGTGGACAAGAAAATTTGCGTACGACACCCCGTGTTGAGAACGAGATCGCTCTAAACCATGATCACCTCGGAGCGAATGTTGATGCTGGCGAGTTACACAAGGCAAACGTAGCAGAACAACGGTAAATAGGAAATAAAACATTTTATCCAGGAGAAATATTGTTTTAGCTCGAAAAATCCATTCCAATTGAACGTGAGTTTTCAACAGATGATTGTAAATTAAACAGGTTTGTGATAAAGCGTCTTGGGGTTCCTTTGTCAGTCGAACTGTCAATCACATAATTGGAGCTCACTTTGAAAAATGATGATAACCTGGAGCCATAATGGGATAATTGGGGGAACAAAGAGTGCAAAAAGCGTTGGCCGAATATTCTCAGCCCTAGGCCATCATTTCTTCCGCATTGTGAGCTCTCTCTTGCTTCTTTTTCAAACCGAGGTCCTGCTAGCAAAGCCTTTCGAATGTCTTTCTTAGAAATCGATTTTGTAATAAAAACTCACAAAGTAAGTTTCGACCACTCCGAGTAGTCTTGCGGTATAACTCGAAATTTCAGGTAAATTGTGCGCTTTTTTTTTTTTTTTTTTTTTTTTTTACAATACTTACAGTACAGTACGATAACTCATGTTGATTACCATACTAATTAACACTTCTTGTACCACAATACGATTACTAACGTCACTTGCAATATAATTTAATTACTTATGCTACTTAAAACGTTAATTGATCGATTGTTTAAGAGAATTCTAGAAAAGACTGATTTTTTCTTATTATTGTCGAGGAAATTACCTTTGTTTGACTTACCATCGATTTGTAGGAAACAACCCTAACCCTAAGTTTTTCCTGGAGAGTTGAGATATTTAACCCAGTATTGTTTTCCACGTGCTAGTTATTGACAGTGTTTTCAATTATGTCTCTTTGTTGTACTGCATTCACAAAGTCATGGAGGTCAATAGGCTTGTTATTTAGTTTGCAACTATGGATATAATAGCGCATAAATAATGTGATGTAGTTGAATTTATTGGTGATACTTTTCTCATTTAAGTTGGAGGTGATTCCGAATAAAAGTTCCTCCATAGTTGGAGAGATGTGTGAATTGTACGTTGTATTAAACCAACAAATAACTTTTTGTATAAATGATTTCGTAAAGGAGCAGTGAATAAAAGTATGGTCGATCGAGTCTCTTTCACCACAAAAGCAGCATTCATCATCAGTTTTAATACCATATTTGAATAATTCTCTCTTTGTCACCACGATTCTATGAATAAACTTAAATTGGAATTCTTTTAGTTTTGTTTCTTTGCAAAGTTTTCGTGTTGTCTTAAATATCTTTGCCCAATTTTCGCCATTCAAAGAAAGTGTTTCGCTCCATCTTTTAGGACCGGTCTGACCTCCATTATGGGTTTTATCAATGAAAAGATTGTAGAAGTCCCTCGATTTAGCTTTATCAAGGTTGAATGTGAAATTTCTGTTAAAATGAAAGAAATGATCGTTACTTGTGAAGAACTGTTTATTGACTGACTCTATTTGTCTTGCTTTCAACCGTAACCGGTCAGGAATGGCACTAATAATCTGAAAATATTGCATGAAGTTTGTTTTGCATGAAAATTTTCCTTTAAATTCCTCGAATGAGAGTTAGCTACCATCCTCTTTCAACAAGTCTTTAATAAAAACAATTCCTTTCTCCATCCATTTACTGAGATATACTGTTTTCTGATCTATCAGAATTTCTTTGTTATTGTATAGTACTAAATCACTTGCTTGGTCGTATCCGTAAAGAATTTTTAATTCGTGAAAGAATCTGAGAATGTTCTTGTAAAAGGCTGGCAATTGAGGAAAGTACTTTGTGTCGTAGTTGCATTTTAAAAGAAAATTTAAACCCCCCTGTTTTCTGAAATAGTAGTTTGGCACGGAGCACCAATTTTTATCTCCAGCGTTCAAGAGTCTAGGGATCCATGCGAGCCTCAAAGCTTTGAACATAAGATCAACATCTGTCATACGTAGCCCACCATTCTCTAAATCTTGGTAAAGAACGGTTCGTTTGATTTTATCCTTCTTTTTTTTCCATATGAAATTGAACAGCTTCTTTTTCAGCGTGTCCGCGATTGAATCAGGAACTTCAATGTTTGAAGCGGAATAAATGATCTGTGAGATACCCAGAGTTTTGGTTATTAAGACTCTACCAAAAAGCGTGAGGCTTCTAGCACTCCACATGTCCAGTTTCGTTTGTAACTTTCTTAATTTCAAGCTAAAGTTAAGGTCGTCGTTACCTTTCTTGTCATATGAGAAGTGAACTCCTAGGATCTTAACAGGGGTATGCATCCACTGCATGTCCAAGGGGTTGGTTTTATTGTTCGCCCACTTTCCAAGCCAAATCGCCTTTGTTTTCTTCATGTTTAGCTGTAGACCCGCAATCCTACCGAAATCATTGACTATATTTAAAGCTCTTTCTATTGAAATTAAATCCGCGCAAAAAAGATTCGTGTCATCTGCAAATTGCGACAGTTTGAATTCGTTACCAAAGAGATTAATGCCTTTGACCCCCGGGTCGAAACGTATTTTTATAGACATTAATTCAGCTGAGAGGATAAATAGATACGGTGAGAGAGGACAACCTTGCCTCACACCTTTCGACGGTTTAAACCAATTCGTCAAGCGGCCATTATTCAATACTGCGCTCTCCACGTTCGTATAAAATGTACTAATCCATCGTTTTATGCTGCTACCAAAGTTAAACGCATCTAAGATTCTCATAATAAAGGGCCATTCGAGAGAGTCGAAAGCTTTACGGAAATCAAGAGCTACTAGAATGCCAGGAATTTTTTGCTCTTTTGTAAAGTCTAGAACGTCACTAATGAGTCTAATGTTTTCCCCAATGTAGCGTCCTTTTACAAAGCCTGTTTGGTCTGGGTGTATTAAGTTCGGCAAAACCGTTTCTAATCTTTTAGCTATTGCTTTCGCAGCAATTTTTAGATCAACGTTCAATAAGGTTATCGGTCTCCAGTTATGTAGGTCCAGTAGAGAGCCGTCTTCCTTTGGTAATAAAGTAATAATGCCCCTTCTTTGCGAGATGGTAAGTTCATTTTTCTCATAGGCCTCGTTTAAGCATGCCAGAAGATTTTCGCTTAGAAGATCGTAGAATAATTTATAGAATTCCACGGTGAATCCGTCTTCACCTGGTGACTTATCATTTTGGAAAGATTCTAGTACAGTTTTACACTCTTCGTAGCTTAGAGGACCTTCCAAGTTATCCCGATCTTCATCTGAAAGTTTTGGGATTTGCAGATGCTGGGTAAATTCATCGTATTCATCTTGAGAAAATGCCGTGTTCACTGATGTGTACAAGTCTCTAAAATAAGCTTCGATTTGGTCGAGGATCTGTTTATCATTGATTGTCGTGGATTTATCTTCTAGGCGAAGTTCCCTAATTGTCTTTTTGTTATAGTTTCTTTTTTCCAAGTTGAAAAAGTATTTTGTTGGGCGCTCGCCCTGTTCGACCCAACGGCATTTCGCTCTGAACATCGCTTGCTTGCCTTTATTTTCGTATAGCGACTGAAGTTCGGATTTAAGGTTATCGTATTGTAACAAGAGTTGGTTGATATCCGGCGAGAAAAACTTATTACAAATGGTGTTGTCTAACTGTTCGAGCAGGTGTCTTATTTCCTCTGCCCGATCTCTGGATACTTTTGCTTTATATTTCGTATACGAGATAGTTGCATTTCTAATTTCCATTTTGATTAGTTCCCACAGAAGGCCCTTGCTTGTTACTTGACGGTAATATTTAACGGTGTTTACGTAAGTTTCGCGAACCCGCTCCACGTATTCTTCATCGTTTAATAGAGTGTTATTGAATTTCCAGAGTCCGGGTCCCCTGGGGCTTTCGCATGACAGAGACATAGATATGTAAATTGCGTTATGATCGGGTGCAATTGATGGAAAAACATCTGTTTTCTTCACGTTTTTTGTTAGGTTTTTGGCCAAAAGAAAGTAGTCTATCCTAGATTTCATCCTTATTGCTTTTGATTCATACGTAAATTTACGTAACTTTGGGTGGCGTACTCTCTGGATGTCTATTAGATCGAACATATCCATTGTAGTCATCAACAAATTCCTGTAGCTCGTTGGTATCCATGTCGTTCCTCCAATTTTGTCTTTTTTTGACAACGTACAATTCCAATCCCCTCCAACAATTAATGTTGTCAGTTCTGTTTTGTCGATTATGCAATTGTTTAGCTCTTGCATAAACTCAAGTTGATTTGTTTGGTTATTTGGCGCGTAGATGTTACAGAGTGATAATTTCTGGGAGCCAAAAGTAATCGTAATTAGCACTACTCTCCCTGAGTTGTTACTATAACAATAATCCACCTGACAATGAATAGTAGGGTTGATTAGAATGCAGACACCTTTACTGTGGTTAGTACCATGGGAGAAAAATATCTCACCTCCCCATTCATTTTTCCAGATAATTTCGTCTTTCAGGTCTGAATAGGTTTCTTGAAGAAAGTAAATATTTGCTTTAAAATCTTTCAAGAACGAAAAAATACTCCTTCTCTTAATCTGATCCCGTATCCCTCGAACATTTAGCGATAAAATATCTAATTTTACAGACGTTTGCATAGCAAATAAGTGACGTAGAGAAAAAAAGAGAAAAAAAAAGCTACAAATAATGACCTATGGTATCAGTAACAAACAAAAGGACAACAACAATAACAAAAAAAAGACTAACTGGCAGACAGGAAAATTCAAAATGGAAAAAGAAAAAGTCCAAAAAAAAAACACAAATGAGTGAGTATTCCTTCAGCACATCCAATTCCCCTCCCGAACCAAATAGTAATATTAAATCAATCTGAAAACTGCAGTTTTAATCTTGTCAGTATTTCGTTTTATAGTAAAGTCGTACCTTTCTTGATCCGTTCGGCGCAATTAGTTGAGTGTTTACGTTATGACAAATATTATAGGTTTTCTAAGTCCTCCTTTTCATAGATCCTTACTGGGGCTCCATCTGGTGAGGTTTTTACGAAAATCTTTCCATCCATCGACCAGACACTGATAATAAGTCCATCCTTGCGCTTGTCATTCGCTTTTCTGAGCAGATCTTTCCTATAGCTCGTGAGGTTTTCGTTGATAAAGATACGTCCCGTTCCTGCTGCAACTCGTGTAGCCGTTGACACGTCCGGGAATATGTCTGTTAACCTAAAGTTTTTCAGTTTCGTTCTGGCTTTATATAATCTACTCTTTGCCTTGTGGCTTTGGAACTTCACCAGAATGGTACCTACTCCATTACTCTTGATTTTGTGAGAGATATTTATGTCCTCTGCAGACATAGGAACGTCAAGAGCGCTGGCGATTTTAAGTACCGCTCCTTCAGTCGAAGCATATGCGCTTGCCGGAATACCACAAACTTCGAGAGATTGCTTTCTCGTGTAGTGTTCTAAGTTGTCTTGAAGTCGGTATAGCTCGGCCATTTCGTCCTCTTGCTCATCTATTTTGTTCCTGGCGGCGAAAAGCTCAGCTTCCATGGCAGTGTTTTTGTTTTCTGTTTCCTTTATCGACGCCTTCAAGCTATCGAGTTCGATTTTCTGGTCATATAGCAGTTTCCTAAGTTCTGCAATTTCTTTGGCAATTTTTTTGTTTTCTCTCGCTATGTTAGACAGCTCTATCTTAATATCGACTAACATCTCCTTTAGCTCCAGGTTGGATGGTTCTTGGACTTCACTGGTTTCTTCATCTGAGAGCTCGGCATTGTCTTCAGACGCCATGTTGATTCGCTTGCGATTCTCTTCTTCTTCAATCGAACCTCGTTCTCCACGCTTATGTTTGCCTCGTCGTTTATTTTTGTCCCCAGTCATAAAGCTTAATATCTAGCTCGTGTTTTAAGACATTTGGCTAATAGACATTACTGAAGAGCTTTAAATTCGGGACGGGATCAGCTCCCCTTCAAAAACCGTGCCAACGCACGCCGCCTCCACGCATGCTCTCTTTTTGATATATGCACTTGTAAATAGCCAACCATACTTGTCCAATACTCCGACAAATTTATGCATAGCATTGTATTGTATTCTATTGTATTGCGTCGTTCTCAATTGTATTGTATTGTTAATCTATTGTTATGTGGATATAATACAATACAATGGTGTGCATAAATTTGTCGGAGTATTGGACAACCCTCTAGCCAACTGGTCTGCCTCCGGCCAGTTGGGATTTTTAACAATGTTATGTTTAATTTGAATTATTTGTTTCAGCTGTTTGAGTGGCATGCCTGTAAACTAGCTTGGTGTAGCTAAGTGCATGTCCACTATAAACAAACATTTGACATTTGACATTTTGACAAGCATCAAATTTGGCACAATGATAGCAGTTACCAATATAATAAGAGCATTTTCAGCTTTCTGTGCCAAGTTGGACGTCCACTGGTTTCCATGGAAACCACAATTTATTAAAATTCATGAAATGAAATTCATGAAATGTTTACCCTAGTTTATCAGCAAATACTTTCATTTTAATGATTCCAACTTGTTTGCCAAGTTCATTTCGTTTTGGCATCGGCACGTTGGCCTTAACTACGTGTTGCCATGGAAACGAAAAACTAAAATCGCAAGTTTGTTGAAAATTAAAAAAGCTTTGCGTCTTATTTCTTCCTTAAATAAGTGACATCTGTCTCAATTCTAAGGTCGATGTGAAACTGCTGGTTGAGATTATTCGCTTTTGCAGACCATCCTCGTTTGTAACTCCCACTAATCTTGACGTTAAGTCTCCCTTGGTTTGGAGTATGGTATATACAATACTGACTAGCGGCTGAAACCTGTGCGTATGTTATTTTGTAGATTCCCAAAGCCACTGAACAGTCTAAATTATAGTATGAAAGAAAATAATCGAGAGTTATTTCACTAAATAGAGAAAAAGATCTAAAAGGGGCAGGGGGCAAGGGTATTGGCGTGTATGCCACCCCCGGTGGCATGCAAGTTTCCTCAAAATTTTAAGAAAAAAATTATTCTGTAGTGCTTGCAGTGTGTCAGCTGTTTCTTTGCGTCATTTGACATCATCATGGCAACCGTATTTTGACATGTAGGTCAAGCCAAACTTGGTCAGAAATCGTCATTTCGTCATTAATTTTCACACAGTTGATGGCGTCGTAAAGGCCGGTGTAACGCATGATCAGACCATTATTTGTGGAAACTGAACTCAGAAAGGCTGACCGTACGGTTGGGGTTAACTGTATATAATTTCCAATATTTCGTCAGGCACGGCCTGACTCTGAAGAAGTCAGGCCGTGCCTGACGAAATATTGGAAATTATATACAGTTAACCCCAACCGTACGGTCAGCCTTTCTGAGTTCAGTTTTTTCAAGCCTTTGCATTTGCTGATCAGAACCTACCAGGTTCCGGTACTTTTGACTTGTCCGTTGGCCCTTTCTAGAGTTTGAAGTTCTTTGTTCATTATTTGTGGACAGTTATTTGTATATCACGTTGTGGGTTCTCGGCCAATGAAAAGGAAGGAAAATATGCAGAAACAACTGATATTAATTCGCGCTACGAACTGATGCCAAATAAATAATTCATAGAATAGAACAAAAACAAAATTTTCGTCGTCGATTGTGCCAAATTTTTATGTTCTAGAAGAAAGCAAAACTGACAGTTTCATTAAAAATAAAGAGATAATGGACAAGCCAGTTTATGTCTTGTAATCCTGTTGGCATTACAAAAATGGCGTTTACCTGTCATGCAATGACGCGCATATCCTGGCGAGCAGACACAATGATATTTATCCTCTTCGTAATTTGGAATGCAAATTCCGCCGTTTTTACACGGACTTCTCGAGCATGGTGTCTGTATGTGATTAAAAGAAACTTTAACTAAGTAAAATAATCATGATATCCGTGCGACACTACAAACTGGAAATGAGAGTAAATAAAAAAAAAGAAATGACAAGTCTAAACTATAAAAGATCTATTAATTTCTAGTTCCCTGACATATCTATTTACATTATTTCTGGTCCGAAATCGTTCATTGTAGTAATTTGTGAAGACTGTCTGCATGTCATTAATATTTAAATAAGTTAAGGGGGTCTTGTACCGTCAGATACAAATTTTTCTCCAAAAGGTAATTTCTTTCGAAACATGAAGATTCAACATCTCTGAGCATTTGCAAAACGTATTCTAAACCGATTTTGCTGTAATTACTCCTTGATTTATGTTTAACTTAAGAAATCTGAAAATTGGTAGCATAGCAACGCCTGTAGCAACGGCTGTTTACAGTCCAAAAGTACTTATAAAATGGATTCAATTCGGTACATTTTGATTATACTGGACAGGAAAGCTTTTGAGATGTGTACTTATGCGAATATTACATCATGGCCCTGAACATTGTTTTCTGTGCCATCTTATACGTCCCTTATGCTTGATTAATATTTCTATGACCGGTGAGTATTCGGGTATTCAATGGAACATTTATGTAAAACCTTTTGATATACCCCCTCCCCCCTGTCTCTGCCAATCTAATTTGGGCAATCGGGAACCCAAGTAAAACTTTAAAGCCTTATTTCTCAAAAACGACCAAACAGACAGATCACCAATATTTCAAACAAGTTATCTCCATTGGGTTTCAACCGAATGTTGTCAAATTTTAGAGATTAGTAAAGGCACAATTGTCAAGGTCGTAAATCTCTAAAATTTGCAATTTATGGAATGGTTTTCCTGTTATTCACTTAAATATTAGTCAATATTAATAAACTTTTTCCCATTTTCACGAGGAAAAACCTCTAAAAACACTGTTTTCGCGAGGTTTGTGTCCTGAGCAACTTAATTCCAGGCTTCTCGAATCATTGATTAGCACGTTATCGTGATTATAATTAACACCACTTTTTAACACTTAGGAGCTAGTTATTCATTAACTATTGTGGCATGTGACCTGGAGAAGTATATATATAAATACCCCTTAAATGAGTCGCAGATCAATTATTTTTTTCCAAACTTAAGATCTTTCAAACGTACTTGTACTTGTGCAGCCATATCCGACAACACATTTGTTTTTCCCATACATACATTTTTTCGGTCTGTAAGGTACAATTTAGTTTGATGCAATTTTCTTACAATTAAGAAACCCGCGGGGTTGACTTCCTGCAGCAGACCCGACGAAGCTACAGTACTGTAAGCTTAATTTATTTTGGTGATTAAATCTCACGATTCTCCCTTATTCCTTTCAATGTAAAGTTATACCCCAGCACACACTAAAATCACATATGTACTTCTTAATGAGTACTATTTTAAGCTACATACCGTTATTCTGTAATGGTGGAACTGCTGCGAAACGGACCGTTTGTTTGGACTTCTCTACATGTCTTTACTTAACAGCTCGCAGCGAAACTTCTAATTTTCATTTGGCAACAGAGCGATGTTAAATGAAACGCAGGAGAGATTATTAACACAAACGAAAGCACACTCTTTGGTATGGCCTACTTCACAGGAAGAGTCAAAAAAGGATCCTTGAAGATGCTGAAACTTGTGAGCTAGACAAACTTTATACAAAACTTGTGAGCTACAAAATTTATTGGAAGAACGTAAAAGCGTGACTTCACCAAGCCATTACCTAGATCTGAAGGGGAGGATAACAACTGCGAAGGAAGAATTTGAATTGCATATCACTGATTCAAAGCCTGTTCAGTGATATACTTGATATGTTTCTCATCTAGTAACATTAAGGAACCGAAATACTCTATATAACCGCAATCTATCAATAATGTAATCTACACTGAAAGTTGCACTGAAGTACTAGTTGCTTACCACTTTTACATTGATAAGTGTTTCAATTATTTGTGTTTTGTTCTGCTGTCGCCGCTAAATCATGTACTGACCGTCTCCATTCGCTACACTTTTCATTCCATTTTCTTTTTTTGACCATCATTCTGATCCTCCTGTCGAAATACATAATCTGCTCGAGTTGTCATGAAGCGCTCCTATGCATCAACGACTAGCCAAAAGTGGTTCAAGATTGTACAAGTATTGAAGTCTTGGCTGAGAAGTTCTGAAAGCTCGAAGTGCTTCCATGAGAATTTGTGACCTTGGGTAATGGGGTTTCGGCTTCTCGACATGTCGTATTTTTTATATGCTGTCCATTCAACTAGTACTTGGAATTTATGTAAGCTAAATTATTTTTGAGAAGGATAGGATTGCTGTGTCGTTTTCGTGTGGGAAAGTAATGATAACGGGTAAATGTTTTCAGTTGTCTATGTCTAATATACATAATTATTTTTAAAATAAGCTTCCTTAAGAAACTGATCAGAAATGGAAAATATAGATTGTTCTGTTGGCCGTTGATTCATATTTTTAAGATTTCTTTCCTGTCCTAATAATTATTAGGCTATGTATATATTAGTCATTGTATGTAGTTAATGAAAGCCTTATGTTAGTCTTAGCTCTCAAGTTAGGGCTCATTGAGTCCCTAAAATCGAACCTGTTGAATTCTATCAAAATGAACAACAGTGTTTTGCTTTGGCAATACATACATTATCCACATTTTTGGAAGTCAGTATATCGGTGATGATTTGATTACCACAATCTGAAGCTGTCAGAACCAAAAATAAATTCACAGCCAAAACCAATATGAGAGAGTTGTTACAATTACAGTTTCTAAACTGCAACTTGCAAACGACTTCTGTTCAGAAGAAATTCCAAAAGTGAAAGAAGTTTATCTGTCAGGTTATTTGCTTACAAATATGGAACGTTTATTGAGTAAAAGAATGTACTCCCGAGACAAGTGCGGCCAACCATTCCCCATTGTTTTGAACAGCGGGGAAGAAAATATAAATATATGGCTGTTTATAAAAACCTAATTGAGTTCCACTTGTGTGAAAACGTGAACGCCGGAAAGTTAGTTTTTGCTAAACGAAAAAAAGCCGCATCTAACAACAATAAACAAATTAAAAAAGGCAGTCTATTTCTACGTATACGTTTACGCCTACCGTCCACAATAAATCCGTTACTGAAAAGCGTTCGAAAACGCTCTTCAAACCAGAGGAATTTGAAAACGCCGGCGTTGCGTTTTAGTGTGGACGGAAAACATTCTGGAAACGGAGCTTTTCAGAAACGATGGCGACACGATAATAATGTCGGTTCCCTGCCCGCGTTTTCTACAAACACAAACCCAAAAAGACCACTGATTGTTCCGTTTTCAAGTTTCTCCAGCACAGTGTTGAGGGAAGACATTGGATACGTTTTCAGAGTGAAAACGCCATTTTCAAATTTCTCCAGGGTACTGTGGACTGAGCCTAAACGTTAATATAAAGAAAGTTCGATTTGTTGGACATGAATTTGGATCAAAGCCATTTTGCAGGTCGAAAGTAATGATTACCGGTACCTGTTATAACATGTTAATCGTTACATCATATACATATTTTTTTGTTTTGCTGTTTTGCTTTCATGCTTATTTCTCGGTCCTGATTTGGTGCCATTGTTAAAAATAATGTAAGGCTATCATAGATTGTTTGCGAAATTTCTTGAAAGGAAAGAAATCATAAATGAACCAGAGAAGTGAAGCTGCAATATTTTTTTTAATATACCAAGCCTTGTTTAACTGTTGCTCTCGCATTCATTAGTTCGTCAAAACACTTGGCATTGAATTAACTGCACTCATTGAAGTATTTTCAAAACAAAACGTTATATTCCGTCTCTCATTTCCTTAATATTGAAAGCAACTAAGGCGAGGCGTTTGTATTTTCATGTCACTGTTTTTGTCAAAGATATAATTTTTCTGAACCCTTTGAATGAGATACAGGAGATACGTAGCAACAAAAGCAAAATGGTTACTTTTTGGAGTACTATATTTGGAATTTCCAATTTTGAAAGCAATATATTTTGAGCCCATAAAACCAAGAAAAAGACAAAAAAACTCAATATAACTGATATTTAGTTAACGGTACCCTCACTACCGTGTTTTTGTTTTGCTTATGTCCGTTTTGTGGGCATCCTCGCTACCGTGTTCTTGTGTTTATTTTTGTGTCGTGGGAGTCATGGCTACCAACTGTTTGTGCTTATGGTTTTCACGTGGGCGTCCTCACAACAGTGCGTTTTGTTTTTCGTGTTTTTTTTGGTAATGGTTGTGTTAAAAGCGTCCTAACTACACTTTGCTTGTGCTTTGTTCTGTGCATCTACTGACTATCAAGTGTTCTGATTATGCTAAGCGTTTGTTGTTTGCGTCCATACTACCATTATGCTTCTTGTATTTCTGCTTACGACGTAATGAAAGCTAGGCTTTCTGGGCACATTCCATAAAACTACACATATTTTAACATAATCAAACGTTACCTAGTCACAATATTAAAATTCGATAAAATGTAAATTAGCAACATGAGCAAGTAAATAGATGTTTATATAATGGAAGTCGATTTGTTGGACGTTAAATGAATTTGTATCAAAGCCATTTTGTTGGAAAAATCTAACGAGTGCTGGTACATATTATAACATGCTAATCGGTACCTATTATCATATTTTTGGGGGTTTTAATCCTTATCTTATATTCGTGTTTTATGCCGATGTCGTCAGTATTTACTAGAGAAAATAATAAATTCAATCTATCATCGTTTGCGAAATTTCTTGAAAATTTCAAATTTCTTGAAAGCAATATATTTTTTGTCAGTGGTAATTCACTGAAACAAACTATTACGTTGATCGTTCTCACTGAAATATCATTGAAACTTCAATCGATATCACAAATTAGTTCGTTCTTCCGGTACTCTTAACGAGAAGCTCAGTATTATCTAAGCACGCGAGATTCGTGTTAAGTTTTTACTGAGGAAGAGCTCCTTTATTTGTTCCAGGGCACAAAACACGGAACACAAAAACCATTGAATTTTGAGTTTGACGTCCTTCCGTTTTATATTGAATTATGTGTCTGATAAGGAATGTTATGCTCCAGACAAGAGCTCCAAATATTCTAGAATTACAGAATCAAAATATGATATCAAAACTATTTAGGAAAATAGAATTTCTAAATTTTGTAATTCCTAAATAGAGTTTCTTTAATTCTTATACTGTAGTATAGCTTATAATTACCTCCAAACGTAGTTTTGATCTGCAACAACAGTTCAGCAAAGTTTTCTGAATCACAATGAACGACTGGTATTCAAAATTAATAACGAGAGAGTAAATATTCTGTTCGTGTAACATTTTGAAGATCGCAGATATCTTCTCGAGGACTTTTTGTTATTGAGCTATATCGTACACTTTTTGACTGAAACGTTTACCGCAGTGATACTTGTTTTCAAATTAAATGTCCACTGATCATCGAGTTAATGAAGACAGTTATAATTACATCAAAAGTTCTGGAAATATGTTAGTTGGTCATTAGTTAGTATGTTAATGTTTCAAAATCAACATTAACAATAGTTACCATCGGACTACTAAAATGCTTGCAAAGTCTTTAAGACAACATATTGGTAGGGTGCACGTGATAAAGTAACAAAAAATAGAATACATACACGCTGTGATCACGTGTATAGCGTGAACTAAACAGTAAGAATTTGCCTTATAAGGGCATAGAGTTTGCTCATGTCCAATCAGAAATCTCCATCTCCCTTGGTGTTATTAAACTTATATAATCTATTCCTGGACTATGTTTTGCTATACTTAGGTAATAATTTTTTTGAATTGCACGATGAATTAATAGACTGTTCTATTTTTTTTTTCCTTAGATTTCTCTATACATTTCACGTTGAAGCACAAAAGCCGTTATGAAGTAATGAAAGTTATCCTCGTTACAAAAGAAACCCCTTTTGCCAAATAGAATATATAGGGACTTAGGATCATTAAGCATGTAATTCATGGTCATTCAAGCAATATTCACTTGACAACAGTTAATGGCATAATGACGACAGTTATACTGAGCTACCAAATTTCTTTAAATTGCGCTGCTTCCAAAATAGCAATCAATTTCATAGCCAGCGAAAACAGATCCAACACTGGAGATAAGACTACGAGAAATTCAAGTAAGTAACCAAACGTTTATCAGTCCTAATTAAAATTGGAACAAGATAGAGAATTTTCTTTCAGTAAAACGTATTTCTAATTTGACTGGAGCATTCATTCCTTTTTCAGTGTTTGATCGCTTTCACTTTCTTGTGTTCCTTTTCATCAAAGAAAAATCAACCAAAAACATATAGAAAAGGTTACAATAATAGTGGAAAAGTGAAAAAAAAGTCTTACTTAATTTCTCTGTGCAAAACAGATCAGTTCCGTAAAGAGACGAAAAACGAAATTAGAACCAGCAATCAATTTTTTTGTAAATGTCAAACTTTATCAAGGTTGGAACGTTTATTGTTACGTTGGCCTGTTTAAAATTCCAGTTGCCTGTTTTTTGAGTTTGGTGTTTTAAAATGGAACGAAAATCGGAATAATCATAGCACCACTTATTTTCGTAATTGCAAAGCTGCAGCCTTAAAAATCTCCTGTAACGCAATGCACTAGAATTGCTTAATACATTTCTCTCGTTGGCGTGGTTGGTTAACTACTTTATCCAGCTAAACTAGAAATTAGTCATTTGGAGTTTCATCACTCGTACAAGGTAAATACGTCGAAGAACTATTTAATTTTGTTGTTTATTTATTATACATGTAAACTATTGGTATATTTTAACTGCATTCGTATTTGTTAGGAGAGGGTCTGTTCATAACTATAACTCAATAACAAAACAAATACACACCAAGGAATGAGCTCAACTAAAACGCGTTAAGCGAGTTAAAGTTAGGGACAAAGTTAAAAACCTTAGGCCTTATAGTTGGGGAGCGGGGGTTCAAAATAGGCGACGTTATGATCTTAGTATGAGAAAGCGGAAGTTAATACCCCTTAATATACTTAATGCTCATTCCCACGAAGGTTTGATTAAGGTTTTGATTTTCATTAAGGTTTCATGCGATTAAAATAACAAGATAGAATATTACGGCTGCTTTTTATGCCACACGAGATTGTAAATTAATCCCCATTAAAACTGAGTAGACTACTTCTATGCTACAAAAATTGAAAAGACCTTTTTAGCTCTAGCGGTGCGGTTTGTTGCTCCATTTCTTGCTTTCAAATTTTAAAACATTCACGTGTAAATGAATGAATAATTTTTAAATGGATGGAAGAACAATTATTTAGTGAATATCACGTGGTCTGAAATCTCTTTTAAAGTGTCTTTGTTGTTTTAGAGTTTCAATCTGGTTGCCATGCCTACAACAGCATAGTCTGAAGTAATTTAACCTTGACACTTGAACGAATATATTTAATTTTAAAATAGAAGCGTCCAGTTAGTTAGGAATCTTACAGTTTCATTTTAAAAAGCTCTGTAAGTCTCTCTCTGTACAGGTATGTTAACCAATTTTTTTTGTAATATTTTTAGACCTTATATTGCCGCTATGCATTTTCTGTGGCTTCTTTCTATGATTGCCGCAGTTGCTTGCCAGAAAGGTAAGCTCTAAGTAACTTTTATAGGCACAGGAACATTTCCTAATGTTTTGGTTAATAACAAGTTAAGTAATTCATCTACAAATTCCTTGGTTGTATATATCAGTACGTAACAACGACTACAAGAACAAATAATTGTGCTTGTTCTTACGTTCTTTATTTTGTTGTTGTTGTTGTTGTTGTTGTGAACGTATTCACTACCATGTGCTTCTGCTTATGTTGGTATCAAGGGCGTCTTCGCGATCGAGTGCTTGTGTTTATGTTTGGGTTGTGGTCACGCTCCTCGCTACCTTGTTTTTTTCAATTTTGTTTTTTGTTTTTTTTTGTGTTGTAGGCGTCTCACTACCAAGTGCTCGTGCGTTATGTTTATGTTGAAGGCGTCCTCGCTATCGTGTGCTTGTGTTTATGCTTTTGTTATGGGCGTCCCCAATACCATGATGCATCTTGTGCTTCTGCTCATGGCGTAACGAAAGCCAGGTTTCAGGGAACATTACATGGCACGATGCATATTAGAAGATAATCAAATGTTGGAAAAAGCTAATCAAACGTTATCTAGTGATAATTTTAAAAATAGCGAAAAAGAGGAGTAATATCGGTCCATAATTATTTCGAGAAACCTGAGATATTGCACTTTGCTGTTGCTTTAATATAGGATTCACTGAAGAATTTCTTTGCCAGTTCATCTATATCCTCTATTTTTAATATTTCTTTTATTGTCTAGGTAAGGATTTTGCCTACGCTCCGCTCAGTGGTCTAAAAGGTAAAGCTTTTAACTTATGTTTGGCAAACAGAGCATTTCGTGGACTGTCCCTGTGTTGTTTTGTCTTTTCATTTCATTATTATTTACTTCTAGTCTGTCTCGGCTTCCATTTTCTAAATTTTTGCTCCACCTCACTGACATTACTTGCAAGACGTTAAATATGAACTTTTGGTAACTTTTGAATTACGTACAGCTCTACTTACTATTATGTTATACTTTACAGTAATTCAAATTTAAAGAACCCTAGTCAGCCTTCACCATTTTCAATGCCGTCGAAATTATTGATATTTCAGGGTGAAGCGAAATCTTATAGCTTTACTGTAAATTGTATTCCTGAAAGGATGTTTAATCATATCTAGTTGTTTCACAGTGATCTCCTTCGTTTCAACCTAACATACGCCGAATCAAATATAATAGGCGAACTCTCGGATATAAACAAAATCAACGGTGTGGATGACTAGGACCCTTTAAGACTGTAGTCATTTTAAAGGCTAAAAATACACAAATAGATACCGTCTCTCTCGGCTTGGGTCCACCAAAAAATATTTAAGCTATCCGCCTTTGCTGTAGGCACACTCGTGCGTGGTAAGACCTATGCCAGACAGACATGCCATGGCACAGTGCCAGTTACAGTGGTCATCGCGTACACTGTCTTTCCGTCACCTAGGTTCTTTCCACTTCTCATATTCTCGTCCAAAACATAATAGAATAGGAAATGAGGAGTCATTATGCAAGTCTCTCTTTGACTGTGAAATAACATCAATTACAAAGAGACATGAAAACAAAAAAAGGAGGTCTCGATGGGAATTGGAACCATTAGCTGATCATGAACTCCATGTTAAACGTAGAATGCTCTATTACAAGTGCATTTGCACAGGTAAATCGTGTGAAAGATGCCTCATTTATTGGAAGTAGGTCAAGTTTTCGGCTCAGGTCTCAAACTTAACAAGAAATGACAAGACAAACGATAACAATGCATTTCTGATGGTTTTCTCTAGCTCCAGCTCCTGAACACTGGTCCTCAGTCTACCCATTGTGCGCTGGAAAATTTCAGTCTCCAGTAAATATCGTTACGAAAAAGGCGAAGAAGAAAAGCTATTCCCCACTGAAGGTGACTTTCGACAAACCATGTGGCCTGGTAACTGGACAGATTGTAAATGGTGGCCATGCTCCTGCTTTTAACGTTGACAACTCAAAAGGAAGCGCTAAACTCTCAGGGGGTCCCCTGGAGTGCGACGAATACACTCTGCAACAGTTCCATTTTCATTTCGGTTGTGAAAACAGTCGAGGGTCAGAACACACTGTTAACAACAAAAGTTACGCAGCTCAGGTATTGCGCAATTCATTTCCTACATGTACTTCAATGAGTATTCTTATAAAACGACTGTTTATGCTTGAACAGTTCACGTCATCAATTCAAACTTTTGCTTTTATTTTCTTGGTAATAGCCTATTTACCAATTTGCCTTCCCTTTTTTTGTTCCCAGCTCCATTTAGTGTTTTATAACAACAAATATGACACGTTCAGTAACGCCGTGGACAAACCAGACGGTCTTGCAGTTCTAGGGGTCCTCGTTTCGGTAAATATTTGCATTTCACGTTTTTGATATTGCTTGTGTTCATTTTAACAACAAATAGATTTCACGTTGCAGTGTGTCTGCTCAATAATCGATCACAGATGAGGTCAAAATGTGGCTCTAGATAAACTTGATAATGATGACTTTGGGTCATTGAAATATCGTTCTGTTTTTACTATCACTGATTTTCATTGTCAAATATTTTGGAATGTTTCTTTATCACAGGCCACTTGTCCTGGAAACAGAATACTGGGAAATTTTGCAAAAAAGCTAAAGATGGTAACAGAAGAAGGTAAGTAACTTTACTGGGCTAGATGATAAGCCTTGGAATCTTTGAGCACTAAATTACTGTTAATTCGTCGCGAAAATACACGGATATGAAAAGAAAAATAGTGAAATTAATATAACAATGATTAGAATTCGACTATTTCTCATAACGAAAGAGATCGCTGTATAAGGCTGGATCAAATATCTTCTATGAATATTAATTTCGTTACATTACGTCATTTAGTAAAGGAATACGATTTCGCTGTTAGTAGCGCTCGTGTGTAATAAATCAAAAATGAATAATAATACAGTAATTTAAAAATCAAGCTAATTACTCTAAACTCTTTTCATAAGGTGCCAGCACTAACGTAACCGCAGCTGACGGCATTCGTCTGAAGTATCTCATGCCATACAATAATAAACAAGATGACGATGACGAGGATGAAGACGAAGATGACGTAGATGATGTCGATGATAGTAACGATGACGAAGACGATGACGAGGATGAAGAAGATGACGACAAATCGAAAAAAATAGGTTACTACACATACCAAGGCTCCCTTACCACGCCTCCCTGCTATGAATCAGTGCGATGGATTGTCTTTAAGGACATAATTAAGATCTCTAACAATCAGGTTAGTTGGTTGGAACATATTGCCCGCACTAATAACCCCATCAAAATCGAAGATCATTCAACAGAAATGAAATCTTGATTTTCTCCCCAGTTCCTAGAGCGCTCTGCCGAACGCTGTTCCGTATTCATTGAGTAAATTAATTTCAGTTCATTTGGATTTACAGTGGATTTTAATGAGGTTTCCTGATAGCTGCACCAGTTAAGAAACTAGGAAAAGAGAGCTTTATTTTTTAACTATTGATGTAGTTGATAGATGACTG
>OZ026600.1:5995447-6052947 GCA_964020085.1 Micromussa lordhowensis | reverse complement strand
TGGTCTGTGGTAGCAGCCAACTCGAAAGCTTTGCTCCTTTGGCTGCTACACACTTTTCTCGTTGTTATGTTTAGCTCAATGTATCATCAGCTCTGCTTTTTACTTCTTTTTTATCTTTTATTGTTGTTGTATTGTAATTGAATAGTGTGAATAAATGAACTTGAACTTGTCTCTATATATGTTAACGTTAATGAAAGTACAGCCTAGCAGTATCTTTTCCAACATATTTGTTTATGTGAGCATCAGAATGTTGGCCACACCTCAAGTGGCACCCGAGATATTTGACGGAGCTCTGTGAGAGGGTCGGCAATACATTTCGCACTGAAATGTTCCAAAAATGGTTACGGGGGGTTGTCAGTCAGCAAAAAAAAAACATGCATATTTCAGGTTTTACCACTTTCGGACCTGTTGACTGTATTTGCTCCAGCGGGGAGCCTTAAATGAATTGGAGGGGGAAATGATGCTTTAAAGACGTTCTGTTTGCGATTTTGTTGTTTTAGTTGATTCCGTAAATCATGGTTTGTCAGTCCATTACACTTTCTGGGCCAAGATCAATTGTCCAATACGACAATATGATATTTAACTCTATAATAAGTATCATTAATAACCGATTGTTTTTAACTGTTTGCTGACAGTCTATATATATATATATATATATATATATATATATATATATATATATATATATATATATATATATATATATATATATATAACTGCTTTTCAGTGATTATGGCAAGTGGGACTTCAGATGAGCCTGCATATCAAACACAGCTAAGCGTTTGAGAGGAGACCAGGACAAAATCAAGTAAGTGTGATGCGATACTATTTTGCTTTGAGAATCATTAACAGTCGTTTGTGTTTTCACCTTGTTTTAACTGTATCTTGGTAACCTGTATGGTCCTGCCTTTTTGTGAAGAAAAAATAGAACAAAAAGGTGACATGGTTACGTTTTAAAGGACGGGCTCGAGATCTTAAAGGGACGGCAGTGTCACGCTATTGTACCATCACTTTAAATGCCAATGGTCTAGTTTTGTTGCCAAAGACTGTAAAAGTGCATTGACAATATACACTTACATATTCTCTCTAAGATGGCGAGGATGGAAATGGATTGCACTTTGAAAAAACTTGCCAGTTTTTTCAAAATTTCAAGCTATCCATCGAAAAACCACCCAAAAATTATTATGGTTAGCTCTTCCTGCTAAAATTTCATTGGAATTCATCTTGCTGGTTCTGTAGGAGCATTTTTTGAACGATAACAGGTAAAAGGCAGTAATTTTGGCAGAATTGAACCAACAAAAGCTCAAAATCCCGGTGACAGTGCTCCTTTAACTCAAGAGTAACGAATAAAAAAGAGCAGTTACGTTTTGACAGCAATTAGAAAAACAACCAAACCAACCAACCCGTTACCACGCAACTGCCTATTTTTGCTGAGCCGGGCATAAGACCTTAGAAATACATAAAAGCCTATACTTTAAAGTAACGCACATCGATGTATTTACGAGCTAGAATGAAGGCAAACATTGCTATTTCGTGCTGTGCAGGAGAGGTAGTTTCTGTCCCTGACAAATTACCAAATAACTTTTTGTTATGTTCGAAGTACGATTCTTGTCGATCGAAAGTGTTATGTCAGACATGCCGTTACCTCGCACGAGAGAAACAATTAGTTAAAAAAATGTGTACTTCTGTGTATTGCTGAAGACAAACCAGGGAAAACGCTTTTTGTTTCCTACAAAGTCGTTTTCTGGTGCTCGTTATTTACAAAACTCCTTTCTAGTAACAAGGTAAGGTTCTGAAGGTAATAATAACCCAACCCCTCAACCCTTCCTTCCCTCGGCCAACAAAAACAAAAAATAAAATATGAAGAGCGATTGTAGCGAAGTAGCGGTAGAATATTCTGGGTCGTTAGGAAATCCCGAAAGAAACGAACACCGGAATTTGGATGAATGACCTAAAATTATCGGATGGTTGTTTTAGAATACGAAGGCAATGTGCTACTTTATTTCGCGAAACAAAAATACTTTCCAACAACATATGTTCCTTTCTTTGCTCTGTATGTTGAAAACACTTTTTTTTTATCCAGGCAACTTGAACCAATTCAGTATACTTCTTGGCTATTCAAGAGTAGCGCGATCTCTGCTTCTGAATCTCGGCAGTATGAGCTTGTGATGAGTTTAGGTTCAATATTCTTTCAAATGCTTAAGTGCGGAGAGGACACGATACTTAAATCAGGCTACGTCTGAGACACAATCAGGCTACGTCTGAGTCACTTTGAAGCTACTGGACGATCACAAACCCTGAGTTATCCTTCCTTACTTTATTTTACGCGATTCCGAATTGCAAATAAACATTCCAAAGCACCTTTTACCCATGAGTTTGCCATGAGCAGTATGAAGAGAGGTTCGTTATTCCGTATGCAAGTATGCAGTTTTACAGTTTTTCTTTCCCAGTGCCTGTTTCTCCACCACGGAGGAGACCTTCAGTTATTTAGGCGGTACGCTTGAGGAAAAAAAGTTACAGTTACCGTGGATTATGCTATTTGTTCATTAAAGCGTCGCTTTTACGCTTGATTGTTGATTGAACAATATCATTCTTTGGGAAGTCTTTGAGAAACTGTAAAATAGTTGATAAATAAAAGTATCCTCTTATTGAAATTAACCCAAATTCTTCTGGTAAGTTCTTCTGCGTGGACGAATTCGAGAGGAGAAGTCTTTTTTAAGAATGTCAGATGCGTGATGGATTTTGAATGACGCTGGGACTCACTAATCTATATTCATATAAAGAGTGCGAGGCAAAAACCCGCGAACGGCGTCGCTTTGCACTTCAGAAATTTTTAATTCTCTGATGAATAGCACCTCGTACACTTAGCACTCGACGTTATTTCTGCACTTTTTAAGAACACAAAAAAATGCCTCAGTGTTTTTTGCGACTTCTTCGTGCCTGCCGTGGTAGTGTTTATGTATGGAAGTTGACTTCTGTTTATGTCCATCCACACGTGCGTGTGTTTCCGCGAGTGTAACCCGCATAACCCACATTACACAGGTCACCACCTGTTCTTGGTTGACAATCTATGGCTCTATTTCTTGCGAATGAAATTTCTCAAAATAATTCTTATGTACTCATGCAATCTGTCTGTATAAACATATTGCTTCAGATTTATACATTTTATGACTGTTGTAATATTGTCACTTTATACACAGGGATGTCGTTGCAGCTGCTGTCTGCTATATTACTTGGTGTAGTCAAGTGCCAACACAGTAAGATCTTAATTTAAAGTTTATTTGAATCTCTGTAGGTTACAAATGTGATAATTCGAGTTGCACCAACTTCAGTCGAAGAAACGAGTCCTGGTAATAGCACTGCTGTACTGCCAATTCGGGACATTATACATCAAGAAATAAATATTGCAGAAAGAACTGATATAAACTTCCGCATAAAACCCCAATTGGTTGAAGACTCTTGGCTCTTTACTACGTCGAGGAGTTGAATTGGTGCCCAGCAAGCACAAATCCATCCCAAATCGTGTAAATCAATACCTGCTTCCTTCAAAATGTTAGGTATTTTATTATTTTCCTTCGATCCCTTTTCCTTCCGGTGATATCACTTCTCTTAGGATTGGCAGTTTCACATAATTTTGTCTTGATGACTATTTCATGTCCTTATCATTGTTTCATTGTCGTTGTTTTGCAGTAGCTTATCATGAATTTGGCTACGGGAATACAACTGAAGAAGGTAATCAACAAATTCTGGCTTGGTAGCAAAGCCTAGAGAACAAAAACAAAAAAATCAATTTCCTTTGTATTAGTTCTCTAGGCCTCATTACAAAGCTTTTTGAAGATATGGAAATTAGCCTATTCAGAGTTTATAGTCTGTGCCTCGTTCTCTGGTCAAATTTACGTGTGAAAACCAGATAAAAAAATTGTTCGCATTCTCATACTTATCTGAGCGATTTAAACTCCTATTTTCTTCTTATTTCATCCAGTTTATTTTCATCCAGTTTATTCTCATCAGTTGGCAGCTGACTTTCTTTATCTGAAGTACGAAAACAAAATATTAAACATTAATTTGCTATTGTAGGGAAATGGAAATAACACGTCGACTTCAGGCGTTAGATGAGCTCATCTGTAATAACTTTCAAGCCCCTGACATTGACCAGGTCTTAAACGAATTTGATGATCTCAAACAATATATACGAAGAAGGGAAACGCAGCAATTTTTAGATCGAAGTGTAGATGGGTGGAAAAAGGTGAGCGCCCCACCAAATACTTTTTTAACTTAGAGAGAAGAAATTACAATAAAAAGACTATATCTGAACTACGGGTGGAGAACGAAACAATTATTAAAAACGAGACCCAAGTTTTGGACGCTATTGAAAAGTATTTTAAGGATTTATATACATCAGGATGTAGCGTAACACAAGAGGAATACGACAGCTTTGTTCAGGAATTGCACCTCCCTAAGCTCTCTGATGAAGAGCGAGATGAAACTGAAGGCATTTTAACGTACGACGAATGTAAACAGGTCTTAGAAACGTTTCAAAATGATAAGTCTCCTGGCGAAGATGGTTTTACGGTAGAATTTTATAAATTTTTCTTCGAACTGCTAGGACATAACCTCGTCGAAAGCTTCAATGAGGCTTATGAAGCAAATGAGCTTTCCATCTCCCAAAGAAGAGGCATCATTACCCTTATACCAAAAGAGGACGGCTCCCTGTTAGATTTATCAAATTGGCGACCAATAACTTTACTTAACGTTGATTGCAAGATAGCAACTAAAGCCATAGGTAAAAGAATAGAAGCTTCGCTACCAAAGCTAATAAATTCGGACCAAACTGGTTTTATAAAGGGACGCTACATTGGGGAAAATATCCGTCTCATAATCGACGTTATGGAATATACCAAGACGCATAACATTCCAGGTATTCTAGTGTCCTTAGACTTCAGAAAAGCTTTTGACTCCCTTGAATGGCCCTTTATAATGAGAACATTGGACGTATTTAATTTTGGTACGAGTATTCAAAAATGGGTTAGCACCTTTTACATCAACATTGAGAGTGCCGCATTAAACAATGGTTTTCTGACAAATTGGTTTCGGCCGTCTAGAGGAGTCCGTCAGGGATGCCCACTATCCCCGTATTTGTTTATTCTTTCAGCTGAAGTACTGGCCAATAAAATCCGACAAGACCTACATGTCAAAGGAATTGAAATATTAGGAAACGAACTGAGATTGAGCCAATATGCAGATGATACGAATCTTTTTTGTGCTGACCTGGCTTCTGTAGAAAAGACCTTAGAAATAGTTGATAACTTTGGTTCGCTATCGGGCCTAAAATTAAACCGGAAAAAAACAAAAGCGATCTGGTTGGGAAAATGGAAAAATAATAAAAACAACGCATTACAACTAAAATGGCTACGCAATCCGGTCAAAATCTTAGGAATCCATGTCTCGTACGACGAAAAGGGAAATAACCAACACAATTTCAACCACAAGTTACAAAAATTGCAAACAAATCTGGACCTATGGAGGGCACGTGACCTTACACTATTTGGAAGAGTACTAATTATAAAATCTCTCGCTCTATCACAACTCGTTTACTCAGCATCAATTCTCAATGTCCCTCAAGAAATAACGCCAATAATTAAAACAAAACTGTTTAAATTTCTATGGAAAAACAAAAACGACAAAATAAAAAGAGAAGGCCTCTATCAAGATCGAGACAAAGGGGGTATTCGTATGATTGATGTAGAAACATGATTAAAGCATTGCGGTTAGCTTGGATTCCGAGACTTTTCGCACCAGGAAGGAAAAACTGGAAAACTATCCCAGACTATTATCTAGATAGATATGGAGGTTTGAGTTTTCTTTTAAGATGTAACTACTGCACAAAGTATATGGACGGTTTGCCATCTTTTTATAACGACATTTTAAAATTTTTCAATGAATTGAAAACCCGGTATAACTACGACAGAGGTCAGGATATGATCTTATACAATAACAAAGAAATTCTCGTTGGAGGGAAGCCCATATTCATTAGTGAATGGTTTAACAACAATATTCTGTCTATACAAGACTTGCTGAATAGTAATGGCCAGTTTATTTCTTACCAAGAATTTAAAAACAAATTCGCTTGTAAAACGAACTTCCTCCAATTTTATCAAGTCGTAAGTGCAATACCGAAGCATCTAGTCACAAAAGCAAAATCCACAGTTCCACCGGAAAGTGAACTATACATTGAGAACAGCCCCCTTTTCCAACTAGACGACCAGACAGCAATCCACTTAGGCAAAGCCAAAACTAACGATTTCTATAGTTTATTTAACAAAAAAATTCATACGAGGTGTCAAACTGGCCCAACAAAATGGAACCAAACAATGCACCTGGATGGAGAGGCATGGAAAAAAATATTTAACTCCCTGAAAAACATTTGTAAGGAATCAAAATTAAACGAATTTCAATTCAAACTTATTCATAGAATTGTAGTAACAAAAAAAGAGCTTTTTCGATACGGAATCAAAACGGATGACGAATGCCTCTATTGCGGGGAACATGATTCAATTGACCACACATTTACAGATTGCGAATTTGTTAAACACTTTGTAAAAAATGTCATCGACTGGTTTAATGCTGTCAATAATTCTAACTTTATCCCAACGATTGAAGAAAAATTATTTGGCATCATGTCCGGCCCATATGATAAAACATTACTAAAGAAGTTTAATTATACGACCTTGTTTATGAGATATTACATTCACACTTGTAAGATGCATAATAAAGCTATTCACCTCTCTACTTTCGTTGACAAAGTGTTATTAAAATACAGAATTGAAAAATTTTCTTAATAACTAATTGGAAAAATATTCCTCCTTCAATGTATGCACCACAAGAGACACGTTTGAACGTTTTAAATATGTATAAAGGTGTGTAATGTCCTATATATATATATAATACAGTTCTTTTTTTAATTATTAATTAGAAGAAATACTCCGTCACTGTACATGTATTGAACTGGTAACACTGTAAACTAGGTAAACACATGCAGATGGTGAATAAAGATATCCTATTAAAAAAAATAAATAAATAAAAAATATATATATTACATGTATTATATTATATAAATTTAAGGCTGGATTTTTGAAAACCTTGCCAACGAAACACTCGTTCCTTCACACCAAATGATCTTCACACTTTGATTTCACGACTCCTAAAGCAGGCCTAAAATAACTACAAGCCATGAACAAAGGACAGAGGAAAACCCTTCGAACACACGGAATGAAGGAAAAGAAAGACTGACATTCCTTTAAATTTTGATGTCGTCAATTTTGGAAAAAAAAACACTTCAGAAGGGCTAGATTTTCTTTAACACAGTTTTCATAAATCTAGACAGACTTTTTATTCTATTAATAACATACAGTGTATGGCCCCCCGGATTGGCACAAGGAATGGGAGGACTGTGGAAAGGACCGCCAATCCCCAATCAACATCAACACAAGCAGCGTGGTAAACAAGGACTATCCTGATCTGATAATAACGTTCGACAACTCGGGGGGCCTGGTCACAGGGACGCTCAAAAACACTGGTCACTCGCCTACTTTGGATATTGACAAGTCCCAAGGAACAGCTGAAATAACAGGGGGTCCTCTGGGGGAAGTCACGTACACATTGATTCAGTACCATGTTCACTTCGGCTGTGAAAACGACCGCGGATCTGAGCACACTTTAAACGGGAAGCAGTTCGCTGGCGAGGTAACGACACAACTTGTGCCACTTGGGTTTTTTGATAAATGACTTCCAGGTTCTGCGTATTGTCTTCCGCATTCATAAATGATTTTGACATTTTTGCTATTAAGCCTTACCGTACCAAAATTCGTCGTGTCTACTGTGCTGATACCCTGCGAAATCAAGTCAATGACCTGATATGGTTACGATTTTATTGTCACTTGGCCGAATTTAGGTACCGTAAATGCAGAATCGTCCCTTTTTGGTATGCTCCGGCGGCATATTAGCTTTGCTTGGTCTCACCATGGTTATTTTGGTTCTACTACGTCTCGCAAAATACGAACCATGGCTCGACCAAACTTCAGTTACCGGCTGGCAGGCTGCCGAAGCATTGCAAAATGGTACGATTAGGCACAAATACAGTGTATCATTTCACTTCACCATCAGTTCTCTACAAAATGCAAGTATGTAACACAGTTGTAGTTCATTCTGAAGTAACGCTTGCTTGTTTAACTACAGTTTCTTCTCTTTACCTATTTAGTTTTCATAGTCGTAGAAAACTAAACGTTTGTTCACCAAATTTATGAAACGCGTTCCTCTTTTAAACCGCGTTGAATTAATGTATCAAACACGAGAGACAGTGTCTCATCGGCCGTGAAGAGAAAACAAAAATTAAGGAGTAACTGGAGAAGAAAAATCGTCAAAATCTATGCTAATTAAGACCGGGTATCCAAACCTCCATCACGGTTGTGATTTTCTTTGATTTAAATTGATGAATTATTAATGAGTTTTAGAACTTCATATCGACCAACTTTATTTTTGTCCATGTACTTCTCTTTACCTCCAAGCTCCATATGGTGTTTGAAAATTCAGGACAATATGCAGTGGTAGCCCTCTGGCTTAAGGTAAATATTGCTATTATGCTAACGTTATAATTTTATTAACAGAGTAAAAGAAGTATCAGTAGTTCGTATAGTGTGATCGTCCGGGTAAGGGTAGTTCTGAGAAGAGCTGTTGTTATTCTATCCATCTGTCAACCGTATTTAACATAGCCCAATTTGCAATACAATTATCCAATCAAAAGCCGTGCCTACTGTCCTGACACCCTAAGATATCTCTGACCTGATGTGGCTGCGATATCATGGCTACTTTCAAGTCAATAAATTTTACGTGAGTTTTTTTTTTTAATAGAATATCAAGCTCGAAATTCAATACTGAATTCGGAAACTCTGAAAAAAAGGCTTCATGAAACATCTTTCGGCAATTTTTCTGCGCGAATTTTTTCATGTTTGTATTAGCGGCTCGTGCAATTTCAGCTTTTTGAAAAACTCACTCGTGCAAATGAATTCCAAATTGAACGAGAAAAACCGTATGATTAACTATACTAAGAGTACTCTATTTATACCAGCGAGGAAACAAGATCGCATCATCTTACGTGCAGTTGAAAGAAGGCTGAATCAATTCAGCTTAAAAGCTGATAGTAGTCTGAATAAACCCAGCTGCACAATGAGTAAAGCCCGCTTGAAGCCTAAACTCAGCTGATGAATGGCGATCTCAACAAAGCTACAACCCTGAACAAAACTACTTGAGGCAACTTGAAAAAAGACCTGGATTTTACTCTTACTCTGGGTAAAATTCCAAACGTTGTTAAATGGATAGCACTTCTCCCCTTTCCCCTCTTGCAATGTTGTCTTGGATTGGGTAACACAAGAATTGTATGCGTTGGTTTTCAGACTCAAACAACATTGAATGGGTGGGGGGGGGGGGGGTAGAGAGGGGGAGATTTTGTTTGCTTTGACGACATGGTAGTATCGCGCGCAGTAACGATATTATATAGAACTGTCTCACCAGTTCTGTCCGGGGTTGTAGTTTCCAATATACGCCTGCTATTTGTAGTCTCAGCCTAAAAAAGCGCTGTGTTAGGGCAGCTTAAATTTGTATTTTCAGCATTGAAAGCTGTGTACAGGCATCTTGTTCAACCGGCAAAGCTTTGTACAGGGAAGATGGAATTTTGGTTTTGTAAAATGTTTGTTTGCGCAGCGTGAACTACGATTAATTCGAAGAGGCACTTTTTAGATTTTTTAACGCGATCACAACACTTATTAATCTTAACCAACCACTGTGTCTATTTTAAGTACGTCATTGTAATTTCTATCTTAATAAGCTTGCTTAAAGCTAACCTTAACCTAACCTTGCTTAAAGCTAACCTTATAACTCTTTTCAAAACGCTAAATATCGCTTTCGTAATTCTTAAGTTGTTTAATCTAAAACCTCCTAACAATATGAAAAGTTTGGACTGGACTCGTTTAGAAACAGAGAGTAACTCGGAAATAGCCTGCTGACTTTTCTGTCCTGTCCCCTTAGAAATAAATAGCATCTCGCTCTTATTGAAAGATCCACAAGCAGTTTCCGTTTTATAAGTGAAAGAAAGTTGTTCTAAACAAAAAACCGTTGGAAGATAGACAACAGACGTTAGAACACACTGAGTTGGGAATTAATTCTTTATTTTGTTATTTTAGCCCTCCCCTAGTGGAAACCCGATTTTAGGAAAGTTTGCAAAACTGCTTCCTAACATCGTCGAAGTTGGTAGGTAAATTTTCCATATACATGTCATTCATAAATTCAAATTTATTTACCCGTTTACATGTTTATGGGCTGACAGGATGTGAGCAGCGAATTAAAATTTCTGCATGACTTTAACTCCACGCGGCGTCTTGATGGAACTTACGCGACGGGCAACGGCTAATTAACAAATTTAACTGACAAATGACAAATAGCTGATATTTTAGTATACAATACGGTGGTTTCATGAACTCAGGATCGAGCTGTCCGGTTTCGAGTGCTGGCTGTAAATGGGTACCGGCGAATTTAACGCTGGAGGTAACTGGCTGCGATGGACTAGCATCCCATCCCGGGGGGAGTAGAAATATTTTTAGATGCTTCATGCTATAGAAGCCGGGATAAGCACTGCCCTTCTGGGCCACGTGGCACGTATGCAGACCTTACCTACCTGCCTACCTACCATGATTATTATTATTTGTGGTGTGTCAGTTCGCGTAAAAGCTAAACACTATTCTCCTTTCTGATGTTCAAAATATCTCTGACTATATATAATACCTGATATTACTAGTTAGAAAAAATGGATTTTACATCGAAAAAGATAGCATTGACACTCTATTGATCATTTACGCAATTCTCGTCAACTGCTTACTTCATTATGCATTGGATATATGAGAAGAAACTAACTAATGGTCACAACTTCGCGTTAACAGAAGATTATATACACAGGGGCGAGCAAAGAAGTGGATAAGTCTGACGGTATCCGCTTGATGGGGCTTCTGCCCAAGAATAACAATGGAGACAATGGAGACAACGGTTATAATGGCAACGGTGAAGACAACGAGGTGGTGATACTAACAGGCTACTACCACTACAAGGGGTCCCCTACCACCCCTCACTGTTATGAAACAGTGAAGTGGCTGGTTCTGAAACCCAAGCTTCGAGCCTCTAACTATCAGGTGAGTAAACTTACTCGTTTCAATTTTGCTAATTTTAGGTGAAAACCTTATCTTAATTAATTTTAATTACAGAGCAATATAAACGAGAACAATAGCGAGAGACGAGCTGAAAAATGAACGATTTTCGTATTGGACTGCAACTAGCTTGCACTTGAGTCTAATTCGGGGAGTCTTTTCAAGTGCAACGACATTAAGACGATTTCCGCACAACATTCGAGCAATAATGGCAAAAATTAAGTTACCAAAAAACCCTCTTAGCATGGTAATATTTTGGATAAAGGTAGGAAGGTCTTATTGAGATTTAAGTTCTCAAGCTGACCCCGCGAGGGAAAAATGAACTTTAAGTTATCTATAGTTCAGTTAAAACGGACATTTTGCATTAGTTGAAAACAGAATTACACTCGCATTAAGCATTCTTACAAGGTTTTACATTAATTTCCTCGAGAATGCTTGGAGATTTAATTGCGGGGTCACCTAGAGAAATGAATTACAGTGAGATGCGTTAAACAGTGTTAAAAAAGTTACCGTGCCATGAGTACATTTTTAGTACAAGAAATAATTTTTGCGCTTATTGCTCGAACCTTGAGCGGAATCCGTCTTAATCTCTTTTAAATGATATTCCCCCGCATTTGGCTCCGTTGCAAGCTAGTTCCAGTCCAATACCGAGAATACGAAAGTGCTCTACATCGTGTACATTAATTAATCCATAAACACTGCATGGGCGCATGCGCACTGGAGTGCACCATGACTGGCGTTCTCGTTTCATGGAAGTAAGTCTTAGAGCTGCCTAGTTTTGTAACAACACAGCTGGAATAATTTAGAAAGCTGAAATCGCACTATGGTCGTTTTCCTGATCTTATGTGCGACAATTTCAGACCTCTGCAACCACTGAAGGGTCGTAAAGTTTATTCTCTTGGCAACAACAATTAGAATAATAAAACGTCTTAGATTCAATAATTTGTGCAAATGATAAAAAGTTTGAAATGCAAGTTTTATTTCGCACTGTTTCTAATAGCAGGAAAACATTTTGTTCGCGTCTTTTTTTAATGTAAAATTTTATTTGCATTAAAATGACCACGTAGTTGCTTTACCTTGGTCATTCTAAAATCGAAGACCCAGTAGCATGAATGTGTACTTGAAAATACCTTGGCATAATTTATTGACTAAACCATAACAAGGACATCCAGACGTGCCCACTGTTGGTAATCTTTTAGATTTATTTATTCAACTTCGCTTAACTAAAATACTTATATGCACAAATTTCATAGCCAGAAATTCCGAGCCGTAACCCCCCCGCGAAGCGTGACGAAACACTGCCATGTGCTCTCTTCTTATTTATAGGAAAATGTATGGAAATTATCGTTCAGTTGATCGCTGAAGAGATTAAGGTGGTTGAATTTCACAGTCCCAATCCAAAGTTCTTTCGTTGTGGCAATACCTTTAATTTGGAAGTGGTTTCGTTGTTGAACATAATATAATTCTTGCGGTTTTTGCTTTTGAAGAATCGCATATAAACTTACAAGAATACGCCATACTAACCTTTTAATTTCATGCAAACCATTGACTCTTTTTTTAAAAGTTTCTTCAACTTGCTAATGAGTGGAATCAGCATCCCAATGTGGAACTTTAAGACCACATGAAGTGCTTTCAATTTCCATATTATTAGGCTCTCTTCGACTTGGATATCTTGCGGTTTTTTTCATTTAAAGATGCTTGAATTTCCCGAAAATTGTTCATCTTCGTGTGCACGGCTTTCATAATCGCTCGCACCGAACACTCACTCTACGCGAACTGTTTTCTCCGCCACAAGTGTACTTTTCATAACTAAACTCAACCGCCATTTTGAATAAGCTTGAAGCTATCCTCCAGGCTTCTTTTGGCAATTTTTTGAAGGAGATTGAGCCTGGGACTTGGATTCCCTTGAGGGTTTTCGTACTGCGTGACATAACAGTCACCGATCGAAACTGATTCTCGATCTGATTTACGGCAACTCAAAAGCGCTTGAAAAGGCCTCTCGTCGTACGAAAGTGAAAGGGAAAAAAGAGGAGAGTATCGGTAAAGTTTTTAAAAAGTTTATTTTAGTGAAATTATCTTAAATATAAAGTAATAATTTTGAAATAATCTCTATGTTCTGGGCTCAAACAACGGCGCTGGCGTGACTTGTTTACTAGAAAGCCGTACGCCAATCACAACATTGAATGTGGCGACCTATGTAACGCCATTCATGGTTCGGAATTTCTGGCTATGTTTTATTAAGCAGGAAGACCACTACAAACTAGCCAATAGGCCCTTTGCAGCTGGGGTCACGTGACCAAATTTTTCCTAGAAAATTTTTATATTATGGGCTATAACTTAAAGAATGCCAGAAATGGAAAGAGCGCATTGAAAATACCAAAATGGCCAAGTTTTAGCCCCCTGGAATGAGCGGAAAGAGTAAGTTTATACGACAGTTTGAATTTTCGGAAAATTTAGAAGTTTTGTATGGGAAATGTTGCTGGAGAGTAAGGCCTTGCTCTCCAGCAACATTTTCCATACAAATCTCCTTATTTTTTTAAAAATTCAGACTGTCAGAAAATCTCATCTTTTAATGATGGGGGCCTCAAATTTGGCTGTTTTGATATTGGCATTTGTTAAGTTATAGCCCATAATTTTATGAAAAGTAGGTCACGTGACGGCTTAGCTGCAAAGGGCCTATTACAATGGATCCCTCGTTAATAAGGATTAAACTAAAGCTACTCATATATAAACAAGAAAAATCAAAAGGAAACAAAACGACAGCGGGCACAGAAGAGTCCCTATTTAACGGTAGGATAAGAGTTTTGTTCTTTTATTTTATTTTTTCGCTTATTTTAAATTGCAATATTCTATGTTTAAACCATTGCTTTACTGTTTTTAAGCTGAGCATTATTGTCGTGAAATGTCTGTTAGTTGGAGCATAGCTAAAAGATTGGGGGGAGGATACTTCACACGTCTTTTTTCATAGAAGTGTCGACGAGGGTTTATTAAAAAGAAAAATTTTAAAGACCTGCCATAAGTAGGACTCTGAGAACGTCTGTAAAGGTATTCTACTACGCGTCGTCTTTTTTTCAACTATCTTCCCGAGCGTTTCGAAATTTGGTAAAACACGGTCTCTCGTGTGTTACATATTACATATGGCCATGTGGCATTGTTATAAGTATATGACACATATTGATGCATGCTCTTTTCACTTAATAAATTGACATAACAACCAAATACATTGTGAAGTGTGATTTTGCGATTAAAACGTGGTATATACGCCTCGCCCAGGTTGTTCGAAAGACAGGTAAGGCTATCCACTAGAAAATCACTCTTCAGGGAATAGCGCGGTTTGTTTTGTTAACACTTATCCACTGGATAGCCGATTTATCCGGTGGATAGTGTTATCCAGTCTTCGACCAGCCCGTGCCTGATAGTTATTCATGGCGGTAAAACACTTTAGATTTGACTGGCTTCACAAACAGCTAGATCACAATTAGACTATACGAGCTCAAGTCTTCTACGAATGAGGTGTAGCCCTGGGGCGCGGGGGATGCTTGATCTGTGAGTTTTTGGTGGGGGTATTCCTTACTCTCAAGTTAAAGGGGAAGGTCACTCTAAAGTATATCTTAAGTCAACGCTAATAAAAGCCTCGTACTAAGTTTAGCCACTCACCGAAGTTTCAACCTCTAAAGTGTAGAATTTCCTTATGAAATTCGTCTCCCAAAGAAGCCCAAAATTCGATATCGTTGCCGCCATTTTGAACTTACTCAGCAGCCAGGCCGCGTTTTCGTGGCGTCATTCCGTCAAAGGAATTTTGACCAAGTGTCTTCCAACAAGTCTTTTAACTACCACTTTAGGTTTTGACTGCTCTTAAGCCGTATTATTGCACCAAACTCCGAAAGTGATATCAGCGAAGATAGTGAAGTGGATAATCACTTGGAAAGAATACATTTTGCTGACCTTGTGAAGGATGCAAAGTCAGTTATTTCGAGTCGGACGGAATGACGTCATATAAAAATGGCCTGACTGCCAAGTACAGTTTCATAATGGCTGCCTCCGAAGTCAAATTATGCGCTTTTTCAGGATAGCAGGCGATAATAGAGTCTGAAACTTCGGTGAGTGGAAAAACTGAATATGTTTAAGACGAAAGCTTTTTGGAGTGACCTTCTCCTTTAAAGTGCCTATGAACTTGACACCAGAAACTGAATGTACATCACAAAAGAAACAAAATGCCAACTGTAGTGCCGTTGCCGTGGCAACTCTCTTGGCTCCAGTTCCTTTCTGTCAAAGACCAAATACCGTTTGCAACCCTTTAAAGTGGGACGGAGGGTTCTACTTGGAACAGAAATGGCTCTCATAGTGTCTAAACTCTCCCCTGGGAATAGATGATCCTTAATTGGTTAAGACAACAATTAGGAATTTCATTTTAACGCAGGACCAGCGGAAAAACTGTTGTCCTGACAACAGCAAAACAGGTGTCACTTTTTTTTTTCTGATGTATATTTCTGGTGCCAGGTTTGAAGAACACCGCTCTAATATTTCCAGAAATATCCTTTATTAAATATTTTACGGTTTTAGTTGCACAACTGATGACGTCATCACTCAAATTGCACAATACAGAAACGTCAATATCTTTGAAAGGAAAAAAATCTATTCTAAAAGATGCCATTCTTCTTTATTTTGAAAAGCCTTTCAAATAAGCAGCAATTGTTTTTCAGGTTATAGGCACTTTAAGGCTTCTGAAGTTATTTTTAGGCATGATATCCTTCGCCAAAAATTTTACCACGTGCGTAGCCTGGATGTTTTCGTTATGAATGAAAATGCGCGTAAAGTCCACACCATGTGATTGGCTATTTGAAAAGCTGGTGGGGTTGCAACCATTGGGCAGTAATCGTTCAAAAAGGCAGAGATTGATTCTATTTTTAAAAGCGTGCTGAAACATAAAATTGCAATATTTCTTACAACTTAAGCTTGTGTCGCAAGAAAAATTGCCAGGCAATTCTTAAGGAAAAAAGCCAAGCTTCAGGCAAGAGTTTTTCTGAGATTAATTTTCCATCTATCCTTGGTGTTATAAGTACTGGCCATCGCATGAGAGTGCCTATACCTCAACCAATATATGCAGCGAAATGCCCTGACTTAGGCCCCATCAACAGCCCGGAGAAATATCAGACCAGTTTCGAATAGCCACTGAAACTTTCTGATGGAAAAATGAAAAATAGTGTTGCTATCCATATAGACTCCTTTACCAGTCTCTGTTTCGGGAAATGAATCTATTTCGCTTTTGTTAATCTAAGACCCCGTCCAACAACGCTGGAGAAATTAAAAAACGGAGCTTGCACTCTGAAAAAACGGAGGAATTCAGTTAAAAACGCAACAATCACCGGTCAAGGAAATCACAGGATCATCGAGACGCCACGGTTTTCAAAATATTTTCGTCCACGCAAAAACAAAAACCCGGCGTTTTCAAATTCCTCCGGTTTGAAGAGTGCTTTCGGAAAGGCTCCGTGCACGGTAGTCGTAACAGTAGAAAAAAAAGCTGTGTTTTCAAATCTTTCCAGTGTGGTGTGGATGGGGCCTTAATGAGGAGCAAAAATACATTAACCTTGACCTTAGCAACAGACTGGGTTTGTATTTAACTAATGAAAATCTCACTTACCACAGATATATATCAGCTCTAATTGCTTTCAAGTTGCTTTTTTGGTAACCAATATATGTTTGTCTTATGAAGAACCTTGGAGACCGCCCAAAACTGAGAGATGCTGACAGAATTGTGACATCAATTTAACCAGAGAGGAAGGCGTTGTTTTAAGTTGTGTTTCAAGAAGAAAGTGCAGATGAAAAAAATCAAATTTGACAAATTTAAATTTTGCTTTTAAATTATCATCTGCGTGCGGTTTTTATTTATAGGCGGATTTAAATAAAAGTATAGACAGACAATATCTTTTCTATTTAAATAGTAATGATAACAATTATAAGTAATAGTAATAGGACTGAGTGGAGTCCAGCTCGGTCTGTAATCATACAAGTGATAACAAAATTGGACTCCCGCTGCGCGATCGTCCGATTTGTTTATCACGAGTATGATTAGAGACCGAATTGGACGACACGAAGTCTTATTACTAATTAATCATAAAAATTACAATTTCCGAGAAAAGAAGAGTAGCCAAGTTATGAAAGAAAAAATTTGCATTAAAATAATGACAAACAAGGCGGTAATTGTTTCATGTCACTCTGAAATTGAGATTTAAACTACAACTTTGAATGTGATTGGCCTATTGAATTGCTCAATAACAAACTGTCCGATAACAACTTGGCAGGTGAATTAGTGGAAGATAGGAATTTTTTAAACCAATCACAATCGAGAAAATTGTAATTTTTATGATTATAGTAATAACAATAATAATAATAGTAATAATCAACTTTATTTATAGAGAGTAACACAGAACAATAGATACACTGAAAAACCAGTGGCCCCCATATGAGTAAAGATGAGCTATAAGCCACTCAAAGCCTATAAATATTAATCGTATAGAAAGAATTCTCAATTATGTAACTATAATATATAAAAAAAGTATGAGACGCACTAAAAGTTTAAAGGTTAGCATCAGAAAGTTAGCCATACCTCACTTGGCATCCGAGATATTTGACTGAGCCCTGTGAGAGGGTCGGCAAATGCATGTTGCACTCAAATGTTGCAGACATGGTTACAGGCGGTTGTTAAGCAAAAACGTGCAATATTAAGTCATTATGTTTATTGCTTCTCTGTTTATCTTGCTCCTTTTTGGTGCCACTTTGATCATTTTAAGTGAGAATAATAACTTAACACTAAGTGTCTCCTCCTGTCTCCTGGTTATTGTTAACGAAATAATACCCTACCCAAGTGGCTTAAATGACGGAAACTTTCATTGACCATAATTGAATAATTTCTTTTGCTTGTCTTAAAGTATGCCTGACCCAAAAGTGCTCGGATCTCATTTTTCAGCACGTCTGTCTAAAAAAAGATTAATACTGGTCAGGTGTTACTAAAAATAAAGTGGAAGTATGATGCACGTGCCGAGAGTGAAGAAGTACGCATGCTCACTCTGACCCTGTGCAAGGCGTGATCAAGTGCATAGAGAGCGCTCTTGTGTAATCTTTCATAGCCTTTATGGTATTCATGGAGGAGGCCTTGAAATAATATTTTTAGGACTGATTTGAAGTTAAAATTGTTCTTAACTTGACTTAGTTCTTGTCGTGTTTCAGTTTGAACTCAGCTGAAAAGCCGTCACTAAAATCCAGCGGGAAAATAATCAAAACCATCGATGATTGCAAATCAAATATGAAATAACGAAAGACATTTTCGTTTTAAAACCCTTCCCCAAATAAACCTTCCCCAAATAAACTATATATTTAGTGATGTCCGTGGAAGCCGATAGTAGGGAATTTAAGGAAACTGAACATCTAAGCCGGGGTAACTCAAGCAATATTCGTTTTACACCAATTAATTCATGACATTGACGTCTTTCCAGATGACACTGACCAACCAAAATTCTTTGAATTTCGCTGCGTGCAAACTTAAAATCACTTTCATAGAAACTAGCCAAGGGAAGCCAGGTCCGAGAGAAGTCTTAAGAAAATTCAAGTAAGTAACCATATATTTATACTATTTGATAAGTTAAAACGCAACGCAAGATAATGTATAGCTTTATTACCTACCTCTTTATCTAAACAAGATACTCTCTTTTCCCTTAATACCTTTTTTTTAAGGAACATTGATTCTTTTTATTTATTTACCAGTCATTTGTCAGTGTTTGGCCGGTTTCTCCGTCTATCAAGTTTATTAAGTGAAGAAGCTCAGTAAAATAGAAAAAAGAAAGATTTTGCTCAAATTTGTTTGACCCAACTAGCCCCCAAATAGTAATAAACAAAATGAAAAATCCTAATCACTTTTCGTGAATACAATCAGAGCCGGCATTTAAATCACTTCGAAGCTAGTGCTTATTACAAACACATGGAGTTTTAAACGAAACTGAATTGCAGATAAACAGAGACATTCCATAGCATCTTTTTACCATGAGAAGTGTTAAGAAACATTTTTTCCATATGCAAGTATGCAATGTTTGAACTTTTTTTTCCTGCCGGTTTCTCCACCAGAGGGGATTCATTTAATTAGATCACACGTGTGGGGAAAAATTGCGTCATTCGCTCATTTAAAAAAAAATCATACACTTTCTGTTTTCATTCTAGTTTGAGAACTCTTTGGGAGATCGATTTGATTGTTAGCTTCTGAGGTCGACTGTCGACACTACAATATTTTACACCAGTATTATATAATTAAAATTTTATCACTGTTGTAATATTGGGTCTTTTATATGTACACAGGGATGACATGGCCACTGTTCCTGTTTTACCTGATGCTTGGTATAATCAACCGTCGACAAAGTTAGATCTTAAATTAAGGACTTAAATTAAGTTCTGTTTTATTTAAATCCCTGCAGGTTACAACATAGTTAATAGAGGAGACTGGTTATGAAAGCCGGCGAACTTCAAAGGACTATGTCTTTGTTATGGTCAGGATCAGTGTCACGTGAGGTGCAGGCTCAACATCAGACACAAAGGAATTGTTTTGCTCTTTGAAGTTCGCCGACTTTCATAAACAGTCTCCTCTACTATAACTATGGTTACAAATGTGACAATTTGAAAAAAAACTCATAAACTCAAAAACTGAAAAACTTCATATCAGTTTCGTGGTTTTAGCACCGCTGCATGAGCTAACTCGAGGCACTATAAATAAACAAACAAATATTGTCAATAGAACTGAACACTTTTTTTAAACTCCTAACTGGTTGAAGATTCACAAGTTGGATATTTACCAGGAGGAAATGAATTGGGGACCATCAAAAAGAGGATCGGAGGATTTAAACATGGGACCCCCAGTTTAATAAATCCAGCACCTTAAGGCGGGGGTAAACATGAATAGGTGTGAAATTTGAAGTGATAGAAAAAAGGAAATTGTTAGGATTAAGATGGGTTGGAAACACTACAAGACAGTTGACCCCCGCAAAAGAGAGCCCCAGGTTGCTAGGGGACTGTTTGGTATCCGTCTACTAATTCTTCACGTCAAATTTCAATTTTCCAAATCCATCAAATCTTCAACATTTCATATTTTCCTCAATTTAACCTATCCTTTGAGAAAAAATATCTCTTTCCCAAAGTGCCCAAACATCACCCAAAAAAATTACACAAAACCGCCAAACAGTGGTTAATGAGATAAGGAGAGAGATTTAGTGTCGCCTGAAACGTGATTGAGATATTGGCAGAAAGGCCGTGTTAAGCAACCTCAAAACAGCCTTCACGTTTACAGCCTTAACCACTGGGTCGAGCCTCCTCCATTAGTCATCCAATTGGGCCGGATAATCAGTTTGAAATGATTTATGTCTTACTGTCTGTTTCGTGCCCTCATTATTGTTTCATTATCATTATTTTTCTGTAGCTTATCCTCAATTTGGCTACGGGGAGACAACAGTAGAAGGTAATCAACATGTACGCTCATATTTTATCATGCTTGGAGAAGCTTTTTTCAAGAAAATATGTCAATTTTATACGATGCATCAATCCTTTAAATGTTTCACACCATTTTGCCACAGTTTATTAGGTTTGTTTCCATCTACAAAAAAAAAACTTAGCTTGGTAGAACACAAACAAACGAAATCAATGAATTTCTTTTTTTTTCCTCTAGGCCTCAGTATTAAGCTGTATTTTTCATGATTTCGAAGTTAACCTATTTAGGTTTTCAACCTGTTTTTCGGTCTCTGGTCAGTTTTGTTTTAGTGTGGAAACCAGATTATCTAATCAGCATATATTTTTACGATATTGTTTATCAGTTTTTTCGTTAGTTTTAGTTCCGATTGAGAAGATATATCAAACACTCAAGACAGTGTTTCACCACATTTGTTTAGAAATGTGGTCAAACACAGTTTTTCGTTTTTTAATATAGTGCTTCATCTCATCAGCTGACAGCTGTATTCTTAATCTGTACTTAACGAGGTAGGCTTTTAGTCTGTCAGTCAGAGACATGCGAAAACGGAATATTAAATGTTTTTTTTTTTACGATTAGGCAGAGATACGTGCAATTTCGGAAAAAGTTATTTGTAAGAGAAGCTTAAGTAGTTTATTGGCTTTTGCAGGCCCGTAAATCGGCCCGTGGGCATGCATTACCGGAGAATAATGTCCTACAAGAGACCATGATCTGGTTCTAGTATTAGCCAATCAGAACGCGCATTATATCGGCTACAAACACAAGTCGAGTAATAATATCTTATAATATCAATTTTATGACTGACATTCCTTTGAATTTTTAAATCGTCAACTTTGGGGAAAAAACGAGTCAGTAGGCCGTGATTTTTTCTTCAACACTGTTTCCGTGAATCCAGAAGTTTTATTATTATTATTATTATTATTTTTTTTTTTTTTTTTTTTTTTTTTAATAAAAACTAACGATAAAAAGTCACGACGTTTCGACCCCTCGGAGGTCATTTTCAAGTGAGAATAAAAGTTTTAAGAATTAGCATAAATATGTAAAAACTAGATAAAAATGCGGCGAACGCCGAAATATGATAAAAATATGTACAAAAGTGTAAAAAGTGCTAAAAATATATGGAGTAATGAACGGTAGCTAGAGAAAACAATAGACAAAAAATAATTAATTACAAGAACTGTTCTAAACAAATAATTTGGCGCGGATAGAGTCACACTGTTTGTTTAGCGATGGTTTCAGTTCTTTTATAAAAAACATTTCAAAAACAAGACAATCAAACTTGTTCTGGCACTTTCTCAGAGGAATGTGAACGCCTCAAAGAGATCTTTTCCCGTCTGTGTTATCCTGAAGATCATGTACAGTCCACCATCCGCCTTTTCGTTGATTCAAAAGTTTCCGAGGAATCACGCACCCACGTTGATGAGAAGCGTGGGGACCCAATCAGAGTCGTGTTGCCCTTCAAGGACCAAAAATCTGCGAACGCCGTACGGAGACAACTTGCCGACCTAAGCCGTAAGATCAGTGCGGATATTACCCCTGTCTACACGAGCAAAAAGATCAAAGAAGAGATCCGGATCCGTGAAGAGAAGCCACCCCTTGTAAGCCAACAGTGCGTTGTGTACCAATTCAAGTGTGACCTGTGCGACGCAGGTTATGTCGGATATACCTGCCGGCACCTTCACCAGCGCATTGAAGAGCACAAAGGGGCAACCATCGGCGACCATCTGAGAGAGAAACATGCATTGGAACCTAACAACATCGCAAAGAGTTTTAGAATTCTGAGAAAGTGCCAGAACAAGTTTGATTGTCTTGTTTTTGAAATGTTTTTTATAAAAGAACTGAAACCATCGCTAAACAAACAGTGCGACTCTATCCGCGCCAAATTATTTGTTTAGAACAGTTCTTGTAATTAATTATTTTTTGTCTATTGTTTTCTCTAGCTACCGTTCATTACTCCATATATTTTTAGCACTTTTTACACTTTTGTACATATTTTTATCATATTTCGGCGTTCGCCGCATTTTTATCTAGTTTTTACATATTTATGCTAATTCTTAAAACTTTTATTCTCACTTGAAAATGACCTCCGAGGGGTCGAAACGTCGTGACTTTTTATCGTTAGTTTTTATTACAAAATCTATATCTAAAAGACTTCTGATTAAGATTATTATTATTACTATTATTATATATTGTCATATATTTTCCATAGTGTGTGGCATAGTGTATGGCCCCCCGGACTGGCAGAAGGGATGGGTGGAATGTGGCCTTGACCGCCAATCTCCAATCAACATCAACACAAGCAGTGTGGTAAACAGGAACTATCCTCCTCTGAAAATAACGTTCGACAACCCGGGGGGGCTGGTCGCTGGGAAACTCGAAAACACTGGTCACTTACCTACTTTAACCATTAACAAGTCACAGGGAACGGCTGAAATAACAGGGGGTCCCGTGGGGTTTACCACTTACACACTGAATCAGTTCCATTTTCACTTTGGCTGTGAAAACGACCGCGGATCTGAGCACACTTTAAACGGGAAGCAGTTCGCAGGCCAGGTAACGACATAACTTTTTAGTTTGGTAAATGACTTCACGTATTTTATCCGGCATCCAAAAATGATTTTGATGTTTTTTTTTTCTATTGTGTCATGCAGATTATCAGTTCAGGGCCGGGTTGTTCGAAAGCCGGTTAACGCTAACCCAGGATTAAAAGTTAACCGAAGTATCAATTGTTCCTGTTTAAAAATACTTTTCGCTTCTTATCTTTTGTGAAGTTTGAGATTGCTGAAGCTGAAAACTGAAGGACAAAATATATAAACAGAAACCTCACCGACAAAATACAAAACTGAAATCAAAATTCTCGATAATCCTGGGTTGCTTAACCGTACCGGGCTTTGAACAACCCGGCCCAGTTTATCATCAGTTCACTTCACTACTAAAGTAACGCCTACACAGTTCATTCTGAAGCCAGTTACGTTTGCTCTTAGTTTTCTATCAAATTTTTGTTAAACTACAGCGTCTTCTCTTTTTCTCTTTAGTTATCATAGTAGTAGACAAAATAAATGCCATTCATTCAAAATAAGCGTCATGTGTCTTTCTTTAAAATCGTGTTGAATATGACATCAACCTACAATAATAGCATTGTCTTTTACTCCTCTTTTCTTCCAAGCTCCATATGGTGTTTGAAAATTCAGGCAGATTCGCAGTCGTAGCCGTCTGGCTTAAGGTACATGTTGATATTCTGCTTAACACGATTCGTCTGTTATCCGTATTTACCGTAAACCGTGCCATGTTTTTGCTGTCTTGATACCCTGCGAAATCAAGTCACTGGGCTGATACTGGCCGAAATTGGGGACGGTAACTATACCTAATCGTACCTTTTTGGTGCGCTTTCAAAGGCATATACAACGCTCGGTTGGTCAATTGGTATTTTGGCTGGGCTACGTCTCGCCAAATTACGAACCATGGCTAGATGACACTCGTCTGATATGCCGCTGAAGGTAGCAAAAAGAAATACGATCAGGTAAACTGAAAACATTCATTTATCATCATAAACATTGATGTTCCAATCGCAGATCCAAAAATTGTAGGGGCGTAGGTTGTAGGCCCGTAATATTCACTTTTATTTGAAGATCCACACAAGGTTTTCTATTTCTATGTCAGTGAAAATGTAGCTTTTCTGAATACAAATTCTAATGAATTTAAAGAAAAATTGGAAAATTGGAAAATGACGACAGACGATAGGACTAATTGCTTTCTAAAGTAACGCTTTATTCAGAGTGTATTCTTTTCTATTTAAGGCCTCTTTTAAAGGAAACCCGATTTTGGGAAAGTTTTCAAAACTGCTTCCTCGGATCATTAATGTTGGTAAGTAGCAAGTTAGTACATTTTCTAAAATCTATTTGAACTTTAAAAGCGCGCTTTTCAAGTTTTAGAATATAGCCGCTGTATAGCCTAAACTGGAGCTTATTATGCAGTATTTCTTCTTTTATTTCTTCTTCTTTCTCAAAGTCATTAATAATTTATCAAGTTAAACATGTTGAAACAAAGAAAATCTAAAACCGGAAAGGAGGTTTGTATACCCGGTCTTAATTCGCATAGATTCTGACGATTTTACTTAACCGTTTATTCCTTAGTTTTTGTTTCAATTGAGGAGATATATCAAACACTCGAGAAAGTGTTTCATCTGCTATCTAAACACCTCGAATTTCATTAGTCGTAGTTTTAACTCTCTTGTCGGTGTTATCCCGATGAAACACTGTCTCTCGCGTTTGATATATTTAACAATAATGCCGTGCGTCTGATCAGTAATGAATCACAGATGACGTCAAACTGTGGTAAGAACAAAGACATGGCACATGAGGCGATAGCCGAGTGTGTCACTGATGTGACACACAATGAAGCAATCTCATTGGTTGCTATGCATAGCAAAGAATAGGCCCTTTGCAGGATCCGGTCACATGGTACAGAATAAATTACGCTGGGACGCAAATGACGCAGTGGGACTTCAAAAACAAAGAAACTCGTACCAGTCCAGCCCGACTTTCCTTTGTTTTGGAAGTCCCACTGCGTCATTTGCGTCCTAGCGTAATTTATTCCGTACCATGTGACCGGATCCTGCAAAGGGCCTATTGTGATTGGTGCACTAAGATCACGCCACTGTCACACTTGACTCAAAAGTCGCTTCCTGTGGGGTGAAAAGCGAAAGCAGAATTGAACTGTGAAATCTACAAATCTTAAAGGAAATGCTGGAGAAGTCAGGCCGGTTTTTGTCCTCAGAGTAGCCCTGTGAACCGAAAAGCTTGGACGTTGCCTTAAATATTGAAATAATACATGTGTAAGCTTAAAAGCCAAGACATATTCTTATTCCTGATGTTCAAAATATCACATGACTATTTTACTAAAACTAGATCATTATTATTAATCATGTTAATAATAATAATAATAATAATAATAATAAACAATCTTTAAGGAGGAAGCGCCCGTCACGTAAATCCGTGGTTTTCAGGGAGGTCCTCTGTAAAAAATTAAAAAGTATTAAAAGCTAAAATAAACTACGAATTAAAAAACTACCTACTGTCCTTCTGTCCTAAAAACTAAAATATAATCAGCGTACATCTAAAATATTTGTCCATTATTTAAAATATTTGTCCATTCACAACTTTGTAAGGTTTGTCTTAAAAATTGTGCATGGCATTGGCCTTCTTAAAAATACTGGGAGGGACATCCAGTCATTTGTAAAACGGAAGTAGGATACCCTCTTTCCGCATTCCGTTTTAGGTTTAGGCAATCTAGGTAGGTAGCCATTTCTAGTGTTGTAGCCATGCAAACTTCTTAATGTCGATTTAAAACTTTCAAAATGTTGCGGAATGTCTCCTTCGCTAACATAGCGCGCGCTCTGATTGGTCAAAACCCATGTTTTATCAGAATATAAAACATAGACGGAAAAAGCGTGTTTTATTGTTTTGTGCGCGTAAAATCTATATCATAAAGCAAGCGAAGAAGCCTACTCCGTGTATTACACTGTGATAAAACACTCCGGACATTTGAGAACACTTGAGAAATGTAGTAAACACTTGCCTGCGGCTCGTGTTTTCTACATTTCCCTCCAGTTCTCAAATGCCCGTCGTGTTTTATCACAGTGTAATACACGGAGTAGGTTTCTTTATTTGTTAATTAAACTATTTATAAATACAAGAAAATGTTGGGAAAGTTTGTTTTAGTCGAGAAGCCACACCCCTTTCTCTGTTGATCTTTTACTCAATTCTCGTCATCTGCTTACTAAGGACTAATTATGCATTGATTATACAAGGAAAAACTAGTTAATGGTCACTAAACAGAACATTATATACACAGGGGCAAGCACGGAAGTACATAGCTTTGACGGTATCCGTTTGATGGGGTTTCTGCCCAACAATAACAACAACAACAAGGTAGTGATACTAACAGACTACTACCACTACAAAGGGTCCTTTACAACCCCGCCCTGTTCTGAAACAGTGAAGTGGCTGGTTCTAAAATCCAAACTTGACACCTCCAAGTATCAGGTGAGTACGTGTTCAGTCATCTTGCTCATTTCAGTTTTTGATAATTTTTAGTTGCAGACCTCAAACACTACTGAGCAACAAATAACAAAGCATTAATACGAACATAAATCCATATCCATTGTACTGGATTATTGATACAGTGTCATTTCTGATAAAAGTAGCTAATATCGAATAAAACAAATAATGAATCAAATGTTAAACTATAAACTGAGGTAGTTTCTGTTGTACACCAAAAAGATTTTTTCTATAATTGTTCTTAAAAGATTCTAATGATACTGAATTCCTGAGTTCTAGACTTAAGCTGTTCCAAAGTTGACAAGTAGTAACTGCACGTTAAATAATCCTTAGAGTTGTCGAGCTTATCTAAAACAAGATCGAAATGCTCAATAGAAGAATTTGTGTTTCACAACTACAAAAGATTTGAGAACAGGTTATTATTTAATTATTGTGACTTTTTTTATTTTCTCTCTCTTTTATTTTTATTTTTTGTTTTTAGCTGAGACGGTTTAGGAAGCTGAAATCATACTATGGTCGTTTTCCTGGTCTTATGTGTGACAATTTCAGACCTCTGCAGCCGCTGAATAGTCGTAAAGTTTACTCCGTTGGAAGCAATTAGAGAAAACAAGACATCGTGTATCCAATAAGCGTTTTCACTCGCATTCAAATTTGTTGAAACACAAGGAAGTGTTTACATAAGAAAAAGTTCAACTCTCACAGGACTGGTTTGGTACACCAACGAGGCCGCCATTTCATTGTTTTGGAACACCAATATGGCTGCCGTGACGTCAAGTGAAAACGCTCTATGACAATACCATGGGTCGAGCGCGTTTTTTTTCTTCGCTGGTGGGAGTTTATGTACTTCTTTTAGTGTTTTAAGTTTTATTTTTTTCGTGTCGGTGACCAGACTTCCATTTGCAGCATTTGATGTTTTATACAGTAGAACCATTGTGCACATGCCTAATCTTGAACTGAGTGAAAATCTCGCACGGTGTTCTTTCGCACTTTTTGTTTACATGAATTGAAATTAATTCAGTGGCATCTCTCTTGTTCTTTTTCTGCCGTGTTTTTTTTTTTGTTAGGCGGTCGAAATAGATTATGTTGCTGCAAGCATAGTATGTTGATATTGGCAGAGTTCTTAATTATAGCCTGTAATTTCTCTTTCCCTTTTCTAGGAAAGGGTCAATAAGGGTTTTATGAAAACTGTGAAGAATTAGCTAACAAGTAAATATATTAATTAGAAGAGCACCCCATGGGAGCTCAACTAAGGGTGGCATCAGAAATGCAAAGCTCTGCAGGAAAATCTTCTTGTCCCGGACGAATGGACGGCACTTTTTTCGAGCCCTGTAATAGTGAGTGTTTTTGGGACCATTAATACACTAAATGAAATCAATAATTTGTGAGACGAGTTCAGTATTAATTATTGATTGATCATTGATTGACTAGCCTAAATCAGTGCAGGTTGTCCAGTTCCTATTTTTTCCTATTTTTTGAGCAGTTTCCCATTTTCTGCTACTTCAAGTTAAACCTTCTATTTTTCCTTTTTTGCCGAGCATATGTTACAAAAACAAAAAAAATGGACTTAAGCGTCAGGTGTTTCAGATGTAGGTTTAGGAGAAAGCATTGGTGTCATCATTGCGATGCTATAAATCGGCACTATTGTTAGTGACAGTAATTCATTATTTGTTCTCTGTTGCTTATTGGATTTCTTTTTATAACTTAGATTTACTTTTTGAACCATATTTTTCAATGATTTTCGTCTGTACCTATTTTATCTACTATTGATATAAATGTAGTTCAGGTGCCGGACTATGTTGAAGTCAACAGATAATTCTGCATTAACCCATTCGCATTGAAAATACATTATCGAACATTAGGTATCCATACCTTTCCTAAATATGCTCACCTATATATATACATGACCCTCTACTGGAAAAATCACTAGCAAATTAAATGACATGTCTGCTTCTCCTTCAAAGAAAAAAGCCAAATTAAGGGTCGGCTGTTATTATTAAGCCATATTCAATGTAAACTTTTGCCTTAAAGTCAAACAATTATGGGTGTACTGTAGTTTTTAGGAGAAGACGTTTTGAGATACATTTGGTTACAAAAATGAGCGATATGACACGACGTTTCGAAGTCATCTTGACTTCATTTTCAAGTGATGAATGTAACGGTCAGTTCAAGTTTAAAATTAAGTGGTTTGTAACGTCAGCCACACACACAAGCGGACTCAATTCGAGCGAAAGTATTTGTTTAGAACATTTTATCGCGCGCGGACTAATTCGTTGGCTGACGTTACAAACCACTTAATTTTAAACTTGAACTGACCGTTACATTCATCACTTGAAAATGAAGTCAAGATGACTTCGAAACGTCGTGTCATATCGCTCAATACTGTAGTTTTTAAGTCAATTAAGGGTGAACTGTTGTTTTATGTGAAGCTAAGAGCCTTCACTAAAGATTTGTTGCGTTTGCTATTATATTTGAGAGGTAAGAAGAAAAACAATGTTGATTGATACTAATTGATTGATTGATCAATCAATTGAATTGTTTATACTTCTTGGTGAAATTCATTGATAACATTAGTATTTTCTGGGACCATACAAATTATTTTAATGTAGCACATTTATAAATTATTATCAATACCCAGTGACTTACAATCTGACAAACACTGCTGTGGCCTACAACTGTAACAACAGCCATTAGCAAATTAACTGATCATGAGAAGACGTAATCAATTGCCAGAGGATACCAAATGATATATGAAATTATAATATTGTTTTGCCCACTTGTGATAATAATAATAATAATATTTGTTAATGATAAATAATAGCTTAATTCGCAAAACTATCAGGGGGAGTCGAATTACGAATTGAAAAGTACAGAGAAACCGAGGAAAAAGGAGAAACTTAAAAGCAATTATTGGCAAAATCTCGTGATATTCAGTGGACCTGAGGAATCTTCTCATCTCTTCGCTTTTCTTAATTCTAAGGACGCGCGCGCTAGGAACAAATTTAAACTCATAACCTACGGCTTTTGAAAACAATACAATTCACTCGGTGATATTAAAGGAAATGAAGAACGTAAACTCGGAAAACAATCCTATTCCCAGGTGGGATTTGAACCCACCGACCCTCCCTGATCTAGTCGGATGCTCTGATCTAAACACTGAGCTACTGGAGAGTTTGAGGAGCAAGGGTCAATAACACTAACAGCATCGCACTGTCACATTAAGACAAATCAAGATGCAGCGAACCAACCTACAAAATGAGTACATTAGAGACGAAACAACAACATTAAATGTAAGGAAAAACGTAAACTCAGTTCAAATCCCATCTGGGGCTCGGATTGTTTTCCGAGTTTACGTTTCTCCTTACATTTAATATCATGTTGTTTCGTCTTAAATAAATCCACTCGGTACATTAAAATAACAGTCAATAATTTCATTTAATGCTTATAAAAAAAAAACAATTAGAACAGATTTTATATTACATTTTTGAATTGTTTAATGTACTCCCTACCCGCTGTACATGTGCAATGGGATTTATCTTGAGAGCGGAGAACGTACCCAAGAATATCTATTTGGAAAATGTATATCCGTTGTTTGAGCAAAACGTCAGCGCGATTATTCCAAGGGGCTTCGGAGACTATCATAGAAAAAGATACATGTTCTCGTCGTATTTTTAAGCGTTAGAAAAGCGGCTTTGGCAACTCCAAGGGTGTTCAGCCTCAAAATGCCCAGAATGAGAGCTTTTCGATATTGAGCCGAAAAAATAAGACTGGAGATATGCTGTTTTAGAATTGGTGCCTCTTAGGGCGAAACAAGCCAAGCCCACAACACATAACCCTTGTACCTCTTAGGGATTCTTTTTCGTCAGGCACCCCCTTGGCACATTTCAGTTCTTACCACATTTTGACGTCATCTGTGATCTATTACTGGACAGACGCATGGCATCATGGAATCTCGAACGCATAACCTAATTGGTAATTAACTCATAAAATGAGAATATGACTATTGCTTTTTCTTTTACTTTTAAGCACAACGCATAATTTCTTTAGTGTGTATTTCATCATTCTAGCATATATTTTAAAAAAAATTACTCATACATCATATAATTTCCTTCTAATTTTAATTTATGTGCAATACCTGCAGATTAGCTGGTGTGTCATGTTATCTTTCATGTGATATCACATTTTACACAAAGCTAGGTGTGTTATACAGAAAACTTCTATTCTTCTATTATAAACTTCTTCTGAGCCTGATCTAAACTTCACCATTTCAATTAGAATTTTAACATATCGAAAATGGCCTATTAATTGTGAACTACATGTGAGGAACCTCTCGTCAGCTGTACAAGAGATAGGGAACAGATTTACACCTTCCTCCGAGAGCACTGGGCACAAGTTAATTATTCAAAATTGATTAACACGTTAATTACCACCAATCATGCATTCAATCATCGCTACGTCATCACATTACTGAGTTTGCGCTGATCAGCTTTAAATCGAACGTGTTTAAAAGAACATTATATTCAATATTCTCTTCATTTTTGCCCTACGGTTATGTCTGTTTGGGTGTATGGGTGCTGGCTTAGCCGTGGGTGGGGCTTAGATGTATTTTCTACGTAAAAGATGGAAAAATATCAGCTACAATGTCAAAAGAAAAACAATTAGGTATGTAACACCTAAAGTAATAAGGGAGAATTAAAATGGAAAATTTAGCCACATAATCTATTAAAGAAGTGGAAATTCCAATTACGAATTGAACACTACAGAGAAACCGAGAAAAAGGCGGAATATTATCTGTAATTAAGAGCAAAATCTAATGATTCACCTCAGCAGTCTTCTCTTCACTTGACTTTTCTTACTTCAAAAAAAACGTGCGCTAGAAACAAATTTAAACTCGAAAACTACAGGTTTAGAAAATTATTGCAATTGTATTAACTTTAAATAAGTGAAAATACATCACTATTCGGTACATTAAACTGATAGCTGTTTATTGTTTTTGCTGTTTATTATCAATTATTGTTTATATTTTCCTAGGACATAAAGTTGTTCAAATTTAATTGTCGTTAACTACAGTTATACAGTTGCTGTTTAACACAACTTATACTCGGATACTGTTACCTGACACGCAGTGTCCATAACTAGTTCAACAACCTTTTCCAGCTTTAAGAAGAAGAAAATGATCAGAGTTTTAATGAAATAATGGTGACTTAATCATGTCACACGCGCAGATCTTAATATTTTCACTACAATAGCAATAGCTATAGCGCTTCAAGCCTTGTGGGTTTTTGAAGGTATCCTCGCCGCCTTTTTGTTTCTTAGCGTATGTTTCTTTTTAAATTATTATTTATCTATTTATTGTGTGGAAAATAAAACATGATGATGATGATAAAGACAATATATTGTTGAAGCAGAATACTTGGAGTTCAAAATTTACATATATACATATCCTCATGACCAAGGTAACCTCAACTAAAAGGGAATTCTGTACTCAAGACTTTGCGACACCCATAGCACTACTGATTCTGACGCCCAGTTCGACACAGCTAAGGTCAGGAAAGTTATATATTATAAACTAAGTTCTACCTCAATTTATTGTTTTCTTGTTCTAGAAAAACAGGTAGGACCTCATGATACCGTGAACGTTTTGCCCAGCATTGGAGCGGAGGTGATCCGAACTCAAACTGCCTCAAAAACTGAACGGGGAACTGGGAATTTCCTCAAGTGTAGCTTTTGTGACAATGCAATGTTCCCGTCTGCACTTTTTGACAGAGTTATGTTTGAAGATTACTATCCACTTTCATATTTGTTTGCCGTTAATCATGAATTGTCTCAGGTATACCAGCTGTAACTATTTAAGGAACAGTAACCATTTAATGGCAGTCCTAAAATGTGCATACAGTTAGCAGCTCCCATCAGCTAATGTAATTTTTTCTCTTTTTTAATTGGTAAGTAAACAGAATTTCATAAAAAAGGGCATTAAACTATCATCCGTTCTAATTGATGCTCTTCCTACGGTTCTTAGTTCTAACTTCTAGTAGTAAAGCACATGTACACACCGATATCATGCAATATTTGAAAGGTAATGAGGTAAGTTCAATCCTTCGGTTGAGAGATCGTGTCAAACCTAACCCGTGTACTCCGATGGATTTCTTGCATTGTTTCTTTTTATTCTCAAAAATGTCTTTTTCTACTCTCAAACGTGTAGATATGCGCCAGTAAAATTTTTGGGCACAAACCGATAAAGTGCTAGAAGCTAACCTACGAAGAAGCGGCGTCCATAATTCCAGCTTGGCAAAAGCTACTCTCCAAGCCAATTAACGCTTCTTAAAATGTACTTATGAATGGACTTACAGGACATGACACGCACATGGACCTAACTTTGTGCAATTGACTGTCTAAATCCTTTACAACTCAAGCTCAGCTCCAAACCGGTGCTGTGTTGTCGACGCAGGCGAAGAGTTGCAGCGGTGATCAGCATTTATGCTACTGTCACGATACCTTCCGAAATTGTTTTCGTGACCACTTGCCCCTGGACGTCCATCTAAATCACAGCCCGGGTTTTTACTTTGGTAACTCTTTACGTGGTCCAAGCGTTCCCACGACTCTGTTGCGTTAAAGTGGTGCAGTTAGAGCACTCATTTCCCCGGATGTTAATGTCTTCATATAGCTGACACACATTATCTCAGTTGCCAAATATGTCGTGGCCTTCCAGCTTGCCGCGTGCGTAGTCGGTATACTTCAGGTCTTCTGTAGGGAAGTTACAGGATACTCGTGTCTCCCAGCCACTCAACTCTAAAGCAGAAAGCTGAAAGGGTTCAGAGAAGAGCTACACGTTGGATTCTACAAATCAAGCAAGGTGAACTGTCCTACAAAGAAAGACTAATTCTTCTGGATTTTCTGCCGCTTACCTATGACCGCGAGGTCAAGGATTTAGTATTTCTTTATAAGGCTTTGTATGGCTATATTGGCATTGATATTAGCTTTATTAGGAATGTTAGTGACGGCCATTCTCGACGATCTCAATCAAGTGATATAAAGTACTCGGAGACGCCTTTCTGCAAAACAGTTACCTATCAGTCCTCCTTCTTTAATCGCAGTATTAAATTATGGAATCTCAGATGTAAATTAATTCGACCCTGCGACTTTCTAAACATAGACTTTTAAAGAAGACTTTTAAGAACAGTATAACTAATTTGTTCAAAAATGAATTAGCTAATGTCTTTGACCCCGAGAAACCATGCTCATGGGGTCTTGCACGTAATTGTGGATGCCACTGGCAACAATAGTTTAATATATACTGATTTGACTGGGAAGTGCCTCGCATGGACTCCAGGTCCCGTTTGTACCTTTCCTTTTGGTCGTTTTTTTTTTCCCTTCTTCTCCTTCCTCTTTTCTATCGGACTTGTATCTAATTATTTACCTATATTGATACTTTAACCAATAAAGTTTTTTTAAATAAATAAATAAATAAATAAATAGATAAATGATTCTGATTTCATGTCACAGAAAACGGAAAACGTTTCGTTTGCAGAATCAAAGATGAGGTACTTTGCGGATGTTGCGGATCTTAACAGGTTATTCCACATTTTTTCTTGTCACATAGCCGGCCTGTGTGAGTGACAGGGCAGATACAGTTAAACCGTGTACTGTGAGGGTCACAAATCTCCTGACATACCCCTCCGTTGACGCAAGGATTGTCGCGGCAACATCTGTTGACACAAAAGTGTTTTCCCGAGATGTACGGACCTCCACCCTATGGCATACAAAAAAAAAAAGACAACAAACAACATTGTCATCAACAGTCAAACAATCACCTACAACAGCGTCTATCCATGTTTTTGCAGGGTTTTACTGTCAGGCTATTTATGAAGCTCAAAGTTGGCATTCTTATCAGTGGAACACGATGTAAATTTCAAATAGAGCTTAAACAATACCTTGAAACGTGTAAACCAACCCCGGGGGAAAATTTGGAAAACAGCAAGCGAATGAGTGAATGAGCGAAGAACAAACAAATGATTTACAAAATCAATAAAATTGAAATAGACAACTACAGCTTACCTTCACTGTGTAGCTCGTCACCAAGTCGTAGTAATCAACTCCTTGTTTCCATTTCAGTGCTGCAGGATCCATTTCTTTCGTACCATCGTTAAGGTCGCAATTATTTTCCTTGGAAACAGGTACATAATTCATGGATACGCATAAGCAGTCATCTCTACACATCACGTGGCATTGGGCGGCGCTGGAGACCGTCAATCGTTTAAACACGTAACCCTCAAGCACGTGATTCGACGTACGACATCTTTATCGACAACAGACTTGAAGTTTTGGCAAACAGTGTTACTATCCACAGCAATGAGGAGAGTCAGGTTTAATGCAATAACCAGCACTCTTAGCGTGCGTAAGGCACTCATAGTGAGGAACTACAAGAACATAGAACAGGAGGAAAAAAACAGTAATAAATTGATCAAAATTGGAAAGGTACTTAGCAGTACCCCTTCCCGCTACTCTTCTCACTTTATTCGTCCGCGGTTTAATTAAAGCAAGCGCAAATATTTACAATTATTAAGCATATAATTAAAGTGTAAGGAGTCCTAAAAGCTCCACAAGTTGTTGTTTCTCTTATAAAAATGTATACATAATTAACCATAAATAATTTAGTGATTTTGGTCATATATGAAAGTTTATTCTCATTTTCAGAAAATTTGATCGTAAACCCTTCTTTGTCGTTTCAATTACGAGACTGTTAGATACTGTTGTGAGTGCTTTGTTTTCAAATACACGCACGCGCTTACAGTACAATGAATGATAAATTTTCAATACTGCACTCAGCTTCGCTTCGTGCAGTATTGAAAATTTCGAATTCATTGCACAATAAGCAAGCGCGTGTATTTGAAAACAAAGCGCGAACTAACAGTCTCTAACCCTTATAATATTCAATTTGAGTTCACTGCTGGCGATAGACTTACAATGGCTTCCAGTTCGACCTGTTTAAATGAGAAAACAATTAACTAAAGAAAAACAAATGAAACCATCTGAGCTGCAGCCATTCTAGTTTAAAAGGAGAAACATTAATTTAAAACGCATTTTCATTCAGCATTTACTACCAATAACAAACATTTTTGACAAAGCTACACACACTTCGACATCAAATTTAACTTACAAAAGAGCGCGAGAGTTGCCAAGAAAACTTGTTTTGCTCAACTCACCATTGAAACTAGACACACTCCAAGTGGTTTGCCTTTTTGTGTTTTCCGGGATGACAATGTCAATTATTTCAGTAACTTTTTTACCCTCAACCTCGGAAAATCTTGAAGTTGAAGAACACTGCACAGTTTTTATCCGTTATTGTAATAACGCATTCTGTCACTTTGATGTCGCTAGGTAACGGGAACTCACGTGATCCATTTTAACCAATGACGGGTGCGAATTTTAGACAGTGAACGAAGATTGAAACGAGACTGCGTGTTTTCCCCTACACTTCTTTCGTGCTCTACCGCTTCCTGCGTGCTTTACAACAAAACACCGCACAGTCGAGGCTTCTTCATTTGTTAATTATTGACACCGTGAGGTAGCGATTTTCCCTAAATAGGGCATTTTCCGTGCAGTAATTAAAAGCCCCAAACTAATCTTTATATCTTTGAAAAGAAGAACATTTCCACTAATCACAACTTTTAAGTTGTGATTAGTGGAAATGTTCTTCTTTTCAAAGATATAAAGATTAGTTTGGGGCTTCGCTCTTCAGTCAATAGTTTTTAAACCCGTTTAATCAGGGCGGAAAGGGAGGTAAAGATTGCTAGTCCAGACGAATCCGGCAGCATTGTGACTCACGAAAACGTGCCTTTCAGTTCCAACATGGAAATTACGAAAGAAGGAGCTCAAAGCTTGCGGATGAAAATGCCAACTGCTCGAGTTGTATTTGAAAGAACCCACAGTACTGTTATTTACGGCGTTTACCCGCTTGCAGCAAGATTGCTCGAACTAACGTCAAAGTTGGAAAGACTAGACTGCTTTCACTTGTTCAACTCCGAGCACAGGAGCAAGTTTTCAGTCAACTGATTTACTCGTCGGGTGAGCGACGATACGGAATGGTTGAGGTTCAATAGACCTTTTGCAACAGTTGGTCACGTTACCGATAATTCCTAAACTTTTAGCTGCAGCTAAATGAATTTCAGAGCTGCAAAGAGCATGTTATAAATAGCCAGGACACCAATTTTCAGACCAATGCCGTATAGGGTTGAGATTTAATGACGATTTGAATATTTCAAAAATTAGAAGGTTTTGTATGAAAGCGAGGAAGCTTTGCCCTCCAGAAACCTTTTCTGCTATCAATCACAACCAAAAGCACTTACTCCCAAAGACACTTCCACTACTAATCAGCCGCAACGGGTACCCCTCGTCATAACATATAATCCAGCTCTTCGCTACATATCATCCATCATTAACAAACACTTCAACATTTTGTCTTCATCTCCCCGTTGCACTAAAGTTTTCAAAGCTAAACCCTTTGTTGCCTTGCGACGGTCTAACAACCTTAGTAATATATTAGTGAGTGCCAAACTGCATAAACCGTCTACCGCTGCTAACGCACATCGCGGCTCTTTCCGTTGTGGCAGCAACTGCTTAACATGCAACTACATAAACGACGGACTTACTAATTATACATTTAGTTCTACTGGCGAAACTAGATTTATTAATCATCACATTGACTGCAACTCCAAAAACGTAATCTACATAATACAATGTAACCACTGTCACAAACAATACATAGGAGAAACCAAACGTAGACTTAAAGACCGCTTCAACGAACATCGCAGACCTGTTGACAAACAAACTAACAGCTCTAATTAAGCCCACCACAGTATCCGAACATTTTTTGTGTAACAATCACAGCGCTACTGACATGCAACTTATTCCTCTTGAACTCGTTAAATCTAATCGTGACAGTGTACGTAAAGCAAGAGAAGCATATCTCATTGAAAGGGGTCAAACCCTTGAACCGCATGGTCTTAATAGGAAAGATGAAACTTAGTACCTTTCTTTTGCATCAGCTTTCTATGTTTAGGTCATTTGTACTATTTATAGCTATTCATTACTACTTTTCAAGCTGTAACGTTTTCCCATAATTCTAAATTTTTAAATTTTCAACGTTATTTTTTCATCGTTACTTGTTACTTAGCCCTGTCTATCAGTCTTTTGTTATTATTTTTCTTTTTACTAGTCATATCGTATTTCCCATATTTTAAATTTGTAACGTTCAAAACGAGAGTCATTCTCTGTAACACCCTGAAGAAGGAAGGCCGTGCCTTCCGAAATATTGGAAAAAATATATCCCTATACTGTTTAATCAGCCTTGCTTATTTTCGTCTACAATCAAAAGAAGCTGCTGGCGTATAACTATTGGAGACAGAAAGAGGGGTACAATATTAGGAAGAATGGAAATTTGTAGGCCCTTACATCGAAAGGCAAAGGTTTTATGGCAGCTTGAAAACTTGCAAAATTACAAGGATTTGTATGGAAAACCACTGGAGCGTGACTGGAGGGCAAAGCGACTTCTTCTCATACAAATCCTCCTAATTTCTAACGCTCATAAAAATTCCCCCTTAAAAGATATAAACCTGAAAATTTGCATGTAAGCTTGTTTGGAACTGTTCTTTCCATTTCTTATAACATTATGCATTACCAATGATTAATCAGTGTGTTATTGAAAAACACGTCACGTGACCAACTGTTGCAAAAGGCCTACTAAGCAAGCGAGCATTACTAAACTGCATGTAAGTGTTGTTTGAGCATTTTTACAAAAATAAAGCTTCTCGTCAAAAACAGAGACAGTTCGATGGTATTCTCTGTCTTTGCTTTACTCCTTAAGTGTAATTTCTGCCTTTGTAATATATTCTGATGTCTTTCATCGAGTAATTTGCCAAGTTGAGAATTTGTTTAATTTCGCAAGTGTTTTGTCGCACTCTAGCAAAACTTGTTATTTTCGTACACCTTTTGCACTACTGTTGTCAACTATGGTCTATATTTACTGCTGACAAATAGCTCGTTTATATTGATTTTGTCTGAGTCGCACAGGGATGTTTATATTTTGGGTCAAATTTGTCGAGATTCCGAAGCAAATATTTGGAAGCCAGCTTAAGCCATCAACCCTTTCCCTAATCTCTGATAAGGCACGCTGTTTCAGCCAATCAGAGCGCGCGTTATATGGAAACTTTATTATAAGTACGAATAATCTAATTATAGTCTCTGCTGTCGAACCCAAAATTCCGAGCAAATCTTAGTTCTTAGCATCCCATTAATTAAAAAAATCAATATTATAAGCTCACCTTGTAAATCTTGTGGCTTTAGATGGGGTTTTATCCATATTTTCTCGCCCAAACTGTTATCATGGCTTCGCAATGTTTTACCAAGTAACGCAATAAACAAGCATACCATACGGCTCTTGCACGAAGCATCCTAGTTTTTTGTCAGATTTAACAATATTTTAAATTCAAACGTCTATAGTAATTGAGATATCTAGACTGCATGATAGAAAAGGACGATACAATTATTTATAGTTACAGGTAAACAAATTTTGAAGCCCGAAGACGCGCATTTAGCGGAGTCGTGTTCAAGAAAGGTTTTCAATGTTTGTCACGCAATGAAACCTAGTGCACAGGACACCAAATCTGAATTTAAGTTGTCGTAATATTACTTCTGCGTCTACAAGTATCTGGTTGAGACTGAACTCCCCAGTTGAGATAGATAATAGATATCTGGTCAACTATTTTTTCATGATAAGATTATGCGATTACGCTTAATACTGAATATCTCCGAGGGGGGGGAGGGGTACTTAACAATTAGTTTAATACGGGGAGGCTTTCTTTTATATACCATTTGGGCAGAAAAGGTACCCCTTTTATATACCTTTTATTGCAAAAGATATCCCTTTTACCTACTTTAGGAAGTCTTGTTCTCATTTTCAGACAGACAGACAGACATGTTTTGTTACTTTTTATTTGGAGTCTTATGAAGTCTTATGAAGTGCTTAGCAAATAAAATGATTCAGCCATAAGGTGCGTCTATTCGAAATATTATAATTAAAGGCTCTTTTAAATACTTAAATAACCGATTTCCCTATCCTTTATATACCTTATCTTGTGAAATCCCTACCCTTTTATATACCTGAAGCATTTAAAAGGTATCCCTTTCAAGCGGAGCTTCCCCGTATAGGCCAGTGTAGGGAGTCCCCATCGGGCTGAATACACATCAAACCCTGGGTATTTACCATTTACACGGGAAAACCGGAAAATTCAGTTGGAAAATCAAATGGTTCGTGCCATCCGTTTGGGAAGCTTCAGAAAATATGGGCTGTAATTTGAGGTGATGCAATGTTTTGCTCTTTTATTAATTATAAGCCTCTCTAGCTGATGTGGATATACTTTATAGCGATTCCCACTGCCGAAACGTCGCATGTAGTTGTTTAATGTTTATGCCTGAAATTTTCAACCGGATGGCTTTTGTAAATGGTAAGCAGTCTCTGTTATTTCTTTGTATTTAACAATTAGCAGTGGCGGATCTAGGGGAGGGGCCCGGGGGATCCTCCCCCCCCTTTAATTTGGGTAGGGTCTGTCGGATGTGCCGGCTTATTATATGGTTTGTGTTTGTAGGCGATATAACGGGGGCTCTGATCGGCTAATTGTCACTGAATTGTAGGGCATTCTCCCGCAATGCCCACGGGCCGATTACGGGCTGGCAAAAGCAAAGCATAAAGTAATTATAAATATTCTTGTTTTTCGGCCATTTCAACTTTACCAGAAAGAGAAAACAAACAGCGGTTACAAACATAACAGTAAGGTTTCGCATGGTATATTTTACTTGACGTTTCGTATGCTACAACATACATCTTCAGAAGTGACGGTTACAAAATATGACGAGATTTAAAAAGACAAAAAACTAAAGCGAGGCATTAACTAGCTAGACAACAATGGAAAAAAGAAACTACATCCGGTGTGAATTAATAAAGAAGGAGATTTTCACTACCGACGTTTTCATTTAGGGCGGGTTTCAAGTCCCGTATTAACAATGTTTCCTTGATTTTACACTGTAAATCACATTGGCCACTTGCTAAGATCTCAAAATGGTCCCATTTGATGTTGTGACCAGTGGAAATCGAATGCTCAACAACAGCGGAGGCGTGAGCAATTTGAGTGAGAGCTTTGAAGTGCTCAGTATAAAGTCAATCTAATCAGAACACTTACCTATCGTTGCTTACGTATTTGTTCAAAATCCACTTTATTTCAGTCCGCTCTATCCGATCTCAAGAATTCCTTGCTTCAAAATGGTTATCCTAAAGGCGTTATTAATTACAATGTTAATGATTTACTTCACAAACATCAGTACAAGCCTTCACAACCTACTCTCACAGTTCCTAAGAAAGATGTAACCCTTGTTTTACCTTATTTAGGTCTCCATAGCGATGCTATTACACGCCGATTAAAATCTTGTGTTAATAAGTCTTATGGTTTCGTCAACCTCAGGGTTGTTTTTCAGAACACTCGTAGAATTAAGTCTTTCTTTCCTTATAAAGATCGTTTCAACCGGTCGCAGAAATCTAAGATTGTCTACAAAGCAAGTTGCTGGGATTGTGATGCTTTTTACATCGGCAAAACTAAAAGAAGATTACATGACAGAAAGACTGAGCACTTCAAAGCTCTCACTCAAATTGCTCACGCCTCCGCTGTTGCTGAGCATTCGATTTCCACTGGTCACAACATCAAATGGGACCATTTTGAGATCTTAGCAAGTGGCCAATGTGATTTACAGTGTAAAATCAAGGAAACATTGTTAATACGGGACTTGAAACCCGCCCTAAATGAAAACGTCGGTAGTGAAAATCTCCTTCTTTATTAATTCACACCGGATGTAGTTTCTTTTTTCCATTGTTGTCTAGCTAGTTACCAATGCCTCGCTTTAGTTTTTTGTCTTTTTAAATCTCGTCATATTTTGTAACCGTCACTTCTGAAGATGTATGTTGTAGCATACGAAACGTCAAGTAAAATATACCATGCGAAACCTTACTGTTATGTTTGTAACCGCTGTTTGTTTTCTCTTTCTGATAAAGTAATTAAAAAAACATCTTTATTTTTGTTGTTGATGCCATATAATAAACAACTTAATAACCTCGACCGTTCGGTCGTTTTTGGAAAATCTCAAACCTCGGCCTACTGTATTGACCTCACTATCGCTCGGTCAATACGGCAAGGCCTCAGTTTGAGATTTTCCTGTAACGACTTTACTCTCGGATATTAAGTAGTTAATAATTTTGAGCATAATATTATAAATGGAGCATCAGGCAAAATGCTGGTATAATAATAATATTTTTGAAGCAAAGTGCGGTTCTTTCTGAAAACTGTGTAAAGTGTGTGCAAATGTTGCCAGCAACTCACTCTAGAATGTATAAAGTTGTTAAAAGTGATTTTGGTATAATCGAAGGCCTAGTTACCTCTTTTTGTCAGGCTTCCAAGCTTTACTTGCTCGTAAAATGTTTAACTGAACAATTATTGTTTAACATTAATTAAATATCTCAATGGATTAAGTCCCTCAAGTCCAATTATGTTGTTTGCAAAGCAAATTGAAGCAGGATAGAGTTACTTTAAAGTTACAAACACTTTTCAGACGATAGCTCTGGGTTTTGCCTGATATTTCAATGTCACATAGTAATCTACCATCGCTCTACAATGCCTCAGAGCGCATAAAAAGAATATGAGGATGATTACACCTAGAAAAGTGCTTTTTTATACCAGATGAGCTCGCCGACAAAATGAAAGGCATGTATGGGCGAATCGTGAGACACATTTCATTGACCTTGAACGAATTTACAGTTGTTGCTCTGTGAATTCTGTGAGATAATTATCTCAATGGATTAAGTCCCTCAAGTCCAATTATGTTGTTTGCAAAGCAAATTGAAGCAGGATAGAGTTACTTTAAAGTTACAAACACTTTTCAGACGATAGCTCTGGGTTTTGCCTGATATTTCAATGTCACATAGTAATCTACCATCGCTCTACAATGCCTCAGAGCGCATAAAAAGAATATGAGGATGATTACACCTAGAAAAGTGCTTTTTTATACCAGATGAGCTCGCCGACAAAATGAAAGGCATGTATGGGCGAATCGTGAGACACATTTCATTGACCTTGAACGAATTTACAGTTGTTGCTCTGTGAATTCTGTGAGATAATTATCTCAATGGATTAAGTCCCTCAAGTCCAATTATGTTGTTTGCAAAGCAAATTGAAGCAGGATAGAGTTACTTTAAAGTTACAAACACTTTTCAGACGATAGCTCTGGGTTTTGCCTGATATTTCAATGTCACATAGTAATCTACCATCGCTCTACAATGCCTCAGAGCGCATAAAAAGAATATGAGGATGATTACACCTAGAAAAGTGCTTTTTTTATACCAGATGAGCTCGCCGACAAAATGAAAGGCATGTATGGGCGAATCGTGAGACACATTTCATTGACCTTGAACGAATTTACAGTTGTTGCTCTGTGAATTCTGTGAGATTATCTCAATGGATTAAGTCCCTCAAGTCCAATTATGTTGTTTGCAAAGCAAATTGAAGCAGGATAGAGTTACTTTAAAGTTACAAACACTTTTCAGACGATAGCTCTGGGTTTTGCCTGATATTTCAATGTCACATAGTAATCTACCATCGCTCTACAATGCCTCAGAGCGCATAAAAAGAATATGAGGATGATTACACCTAGAAAAGTGCTTTTTTATACCAGATGAGCTCGCCGACAAAATGAAAGGCATGTATGGGCGAGTCGTGAGACACATTTCATTGACCTTGAACGAATTTACAGTTGTTGCTCTGTGAATTCTGTGAGATAATTATCTCAATGGATTAAGTCCCTCAAGTCCAATTATGTTGTTTGCAAAGCAAATTGAAGCAGGATAGAGTTACTTTAAAGTTACAAACACTTTTCAGACGATAGCTCTGGGTTTTGCCTGATATTTCAATGTCACATAGTAATCTACCATCGCTCTACAATGCCTCAGAGCGCATAAAAAGAATATGAGGATGATTACACCTAGAAAAGTGCTTTTTTATACCAGATGAGCTCGCCGACAAAATGAAAGGCATGTATGGGCGAATCGTGAGACACATTTCATTGACCTTGAACGAATTTACAGTTGTTGCTCTGTGAATTCTGTTATTTCAAGGGAATAAGACTGGATGACACAGAGAGGCCAAAAAGCGAGCATTTCTAATTTCTGTCCATCTTTCCAAGGCGTCTAGAGTCAAAATCAGGGCATTCTCCGATCAGTTCCGAACATTCTGTGCCAATATATGTCTGGATTTATGAAAACCGTGTTAAAGACTGCAGGCACTAAAAACAGCAGGCACGTTTTTAGGAAATCGGTCAGATAGTGTACATAAATAAAACCATGTAGTACTGAGAGTGCTTTCTACCTTATGTACTCTTTAATAGAAGCTATGCCATGCCTATGCAAGCCTTTGAAATCGCTTCAAATGAGTCGAACTAGCCAAACAAAGCTTAATCAGAGCTTAAATTGATCACTTGATTCGCGGCACTAATTTAGACATGTTTAACCTCTGTGATTTTAGCTAAATGACCTCACTATGTCCTTCCTAGGCATTAAATTAGCCAGTCATGGCAAAAAGAGCATTGTAAGCAGTCAAATGGACTATTTGCTTCTACATTTCAGCCAACTAGTAGCCCTTACGTGACATTTACTTTCAATATCTGTCTGGATTCGCAAAAACGTAGCCACAGAATTTGACTTGTCACTGATAATCGTGATACAATCCTGTCTTAGCGCTAGCTTTCCACAAGGCTTATCGTAGCTCAAATAAAGGGAAATAACTCTCCTGGATGCCTTTTCAGGCCAGGAAGACTAGTTTCACCGTCTTTTCGATGAATCATGAATTGTACAATTTAATTAAGAGTGCTTTGAACATGAAATTGGAGCCACGGTCTACATAAACACACGAAGGCACAGATGTCAAAAACGGCGGCGGAGAGTTGATCAAGTTTAGCTTTCTATAACCTGCATCGTCCTAAATGGACTAAACAAGAGCTTCCTACATCGAGAATGGATCGAACTTCAAACAAACTAGGCCATAATCATTAGTTGGCGAGCACTTCAACATGTCAACACTTCAACAAACTGATCAATCATCAGCCGGAAGACACGCAAATAAAATTCTTCCGCGCTGGCGAATCGCAGACAGTTCTGATAGTTAGCTAAGCCGAAAACGCCTAAAATTGATCAAACAAGGAAATTCTACTCACGATCAGCGCTTGAACTCATGTTCTTCACTCTGCTCGAGGCCATGCTTTGCTTGCAAATAGCAATGTCCCGGATGAACTTGATTTTTTTCGAGCGCGGAATGGCATATCCACATTTCAACAGATTTTTTTCTAAGTCTTTAGCCAAATCAAAGTTCAGGGCAAATAACGCCAACAGCAGCTGGAAATGTCTAGTCCATTGCACCTATCAGCCCTAAATTGGTGTGGCTAAAGATCTTTGCTGTCTAAAGCAAGCACAACATTATCGCTACAGGGCAAACGGCCTACTCTTACGGGACTAAATGTTCCGTTGATACATATCAGGCCCGCCTTACCGCGTAGGATAATAGACGACGCTTGCTAGCAAACCGTTAGACTTGCACCTTCATTGGACTTAATGATGTCCTCAGGCAGACTTCCTTTAGACAGCAAATACAGAACGCTAAGCGATCGGCTCCATGTCAGAGTCAACGAACGCGCGAACTGAAATTCAGAGGAGTGTAGCCTGGGCCAAACTTAACGCCAATTGGATAAAGGACAAAGGGAAGGGGGGGGGATGACAATTATGTCTACATGCACTTCTACACAAATCCCTAACCAGAAAACAAGAAAAGAAACTGACATCAGCCGTAAACAACACAGTAAACAAGCTATTCTTACACATGGGAAGTTGTGTAAAGTTACACAAAAAAATTAAGCTTTGCCGACCCGGTTTTCATAACTCCAGGTAGATATATAATATATATATATATATATATATATATATATATAGGAATTATGTGGTCCAATTTTTCCGAATTAGAGTGCTCGATACAATGAAGTAGAGCGCAATATATATTGAAAAAAGAAAAAAACTTCAATATATATATATATATATATATATATATATATATATATATATATATATATATATATATATATATATATATACATATATATATATATATATCTGAGCGAATTCGCTAGAAGGTGGCCTCTGAGGTTTTGGCTTGAGCACGGGCACCGCCCGTGCTCAAGCCATTGTGGCCGCTCAAAATGCAGGGGGCTTGCCGTCAAGGCTTGCATTTCCAAGCTGCCCAGGGACTGTTCTAACAGTGGATGGGTGGCTCTGAGTTGTGTGTCAAAATCACAGGGCTGGGTGGCTATTCTTTTTGAGACTTTGACTGCAGTTAGAGTATGTGGTCGCCTTAAGTGGATTTGACACCGTAGGTTGCCTTGGGGAGTTTTTCCCGGGCTAGTGTAGGCCTGAATGATAGTTTTCTTTTGATCACCCATTAGAGTCAGCCCACAGTGTGCAGTGGGTGGGTGGTTGGCGGTTGTGTGACCAGAGCACAGGGGTGGGCAGGGGGTGGCTTTTGTACTTGGTGACGGAAGCAAAATTGGCTTGTTTTGACTATTTCTTTAGTCACCTTTTGAGAAATCCAGTTAGATATCTGGGGGTTTCTCTCCAGAATGGCATTCTGTGAGCCAGGCCGGGTAAATCGAGTGTCATCAGCTGAATTTTGACTGATTTTCAGGCGTTCGGCCCTTGATAATTCTGAGCGAATTCGCTAGAAGGTGGCCTCTGAGGTTTTGGCTTGAGCACGGGCACCGCCCGTGCTCAAGCCATTGTGGCCGCTCAAAATGCAGGGGGCTTGCCGTCAAGGCTTGCATTTCCAAGCTGCCCAGGGACTGTTCTAACAGTGGATGGGTGGCTCTGAGTTGTGTGTCAAAATCACAGGGCTGGGTGGCTATTCTTTTTGAGACTTTGACTGCAGTTAGAGTATGTGGTCGCCTTAAGTGGATTTGACACCGTAGGTTGCCTTGGGGAGTTTTTCCCGGGCTAGTGTAGGCCTGAATGATAGTTTTCTTTTGATCACCCATTAGAGTCAGCCCACAGTGTGCAGTGGGTGGGTGGTTGGCGGTTGTGTGACCAGAGCACAGGGGTGGGCAGGGGGTGGCTTTTGTACTTGGTGACGGAAGCAAAATTGGCTTGTTTTGACTATTTCTTTAGTCACCTTTTGAGAAATCCAGTTAGATATCTGGGGGTTTCTCTCCAGAATGGCATTCTGTGAGCCAGGCCGGGTAAATCGAGTGTCATCAGCTGAATTTTGACTGATTTTCAGGCGTTCGGCCCTTGATAATTCTGAGCGAATTCGCTAGAAGGTGGCCTCTGAGGTTTTGGCTTGAGCACGGGCACCGCCCGTGCTCAAGCCATTGTGGCCGCTCAAAATGCAGGGGGCTTGCCGTCAAGGCTTGCATTTCCAAGCTGCCCAGGGACTGTTCTAACAGTGGGTGGGTGGCTCTGAGTTGTGTGTCAAAATCACAGGGCTGGGTGGCTATTCTTTTTGAGACTTTGACTGCAGTTAGAGTATGTGGTCGCCTTAAGTGGATTTGACACCGTAGGTTGCCTTGGGGAGTTTTTCCCGGGCTAGTGTAGGCCTGAATGATAGTTTTCTTTTGATCACCCATTAGAGTCAGCCCACAGTGTGCAGTGGGTGGGTGGTTGGCGGTTGTGTGACCAGAGCACAGGGGTGGGCAGGGGGTGGCTTTTGTACTTGGTGACGGAAGCAAAATTGGCTTGTTTTGACTATTTCTTTAGTCACCTTTTGAGAAATCCAGTTAGATATCTGGGGGTTTCTCTCCAGAATGGCATTCTGTGAGCCAGGCCGGGTAAATCGAGTGTCATCAGCTGAATTTTGACTGATTTTCAGGCGTTCGGCCCTTGATAATCTGGGGGTTTCTCTCCAGAATGGCATTCTGTGAGCCAGGCCGGGTAAATCGAGTGTCGTCAGCTGAATTTTGACCCAATGTCTGGCGTTCGGCCCTTGATAATTATCTGGGGGTTTCTCTCCAGAATGGCATTCTGTGAGCCAGGCCGGGTAAATCGAGTGTCATCAGCTGAATTTTGACCCAATGTCAGGCGTTCGGCCTTGGATAGCTGAGCGAGTTCGCGAAAAGGTTAAAGACAAGAAAATATTGCGACAAGTATGTATCCTTTTTCTTACTGTTCAATTTGGATGTAGGTAAACTTCCACTTGTGCTATAATCATGACGTGGCACAGATATATTTTTTTTACCCAACGGGCTCCTTTTTAATTGGTTATTCTATTAAGATGACCTCATTTTAACATCAAGAAGTGCCGCTGGATTTAAAAAAAGAACTAAATATCCTCCACGATTATAGCGAGAAATGGCTGCTAAAAATGAATCTTAAATAGAGAAAAACATTATTTTTGCAAAAGCAAAAGTGCGAATCAACATGTGATAAGTTCTTTTTCTTTTTAAATGGAACTTCTATTGATAAGGCCTCGCAGTACAGTTAGCTTGGCATTACTTTTAACATAAATGGAAGTTATAATTTGCTAATTGCAAAGAAAGTTTTGCTTGAAAGCCAGACGATCAATAGTTGCTTCTAAACGTTATCTTGACTTTAATAAACTGCGTATCAGTACATGTAACAAACTATTTGATACTTTATGTCTTCCCATTCTTTTATACGGATCTGAAATCTGGGGAGCTTACGATGACATGAACATAAAAAAAATGGGAGAAAGATCCTGTAGAAAGGCTACATACACAATTCTACAAATATATTCTTGGCCTTAATAAACGAGCACCTAATGTGGTAGCTCCTAATGAAACTGGACGACTTTCTCTGAAGTTGAATATCTTATTAAGAACAATAAAATTTTGGATACATCTTGAATCTCTTCCAGAAAACAGTATTGCCAAACAATGCTTAATGATTTCCAATCAATTAGCAAATGAAGCAAAAATGTTAGGGTAATGAAATTATACACAATTATAAAGACATTTAACATCAGTCACATATATAACAAAATCATTCAAACTAACAATATAGCAATGATTACAATCAATTTACAAAAAAATAAAATGTCACATTTCAAACAATTTAAAAATCAATTAACTGGAGTTAATCTGCTCTAATAGGAAATTATTTTTCTGCTCTATATTTAAAACAGATGTAAGCAAATCTCATTATTTAGAACAAGAAAAGAACCTAAAGCAGAGATGAGCTGCAGCTAAACTACGATCATTCAATCACAGTCTCAGAATCGAATCTGGATTACACTGTGTACCTAAATTACCTGAATGTCTTAGACTTTGTCAACACTGCCGCTCTAACCAAATTGAGAACGAAAATCTTTTTTTTTATTTCATTGTGATCGTTATAAAACTATTAGACAACAAATACAAAATGACGTCATTTAATCTGAAAAGACTATATTCCTGTTCAATAATGCTATTTCTTTCATTTGTAAGAAACAGAAACATGTAATCTTACTTAATTTAAAGTGATTAGTGTTATATTACTTATTTTTTAAGTAATACCATCTATATATGGGAATATCAATAAATTGCTGTTGTTGCTTCCCAAGCCGGCTTATTTGGACAAAAGCGATCGATCTTTTTTGTTTAGTGTTGCTCTAATGTTTTTGTAAGATGCTATTTTTATTGTCGTTGCAGGTTTTGATGTTGATTGACCAGTTTCATGAGGTGTTTTGTGGAAGAGTCTGGCTGCTGGAATAACACATCCAGTGTGGGTCGTTGTAATCCCACAATAGTTCAGTGGTCTCTGCAACGTCGTGCAGAGCAACAAAGAAAGCACGTGGGTTGTCACTGTTTTTGTCAACGACGAAAGGCTTGACGTTTGCGTTGTTCCGCGAGTGGTTAAGCGTGGCACCCCAGGTTAACTGACGGGTTAGGTCGCCCTCGTATGGATCAATGCTAGAGGAAGACAGAATGTAACTTTAGTACTCAATCAATGGATAAAATATAGCGTAGACAAGCACTGATAACTTTGACTGGTTTGCACTAAGAAGACTTGGATTTTTAGGTCTAAAAATGAGTAGACTAGTTAGAGAATTACATACCTCTTATAATGGAGTTGGAAAGACGTAAAAACAACGATCCTCGAATTACAGTAAGGACCTCTAGCTGGGTATGTTTGATAGTTTCACTATTTTTGTAGTTAATCAGGTACACGGGAAAAGAAACTAGTTGAAGTCAGGCCACCACTTTTAAATTTAACGTGCTTTTCAGTAGAGCACAGCTCTCAAAATTGGCCAATCACAATTTTTTTAATTTGTTCCTTTTTCTCCATGAATCTGCCTTTGTAATCATTTCAGGACGATAGATCGTCAAATACAAAGATCTTTCCTCAAAACTCATGATCTATCGATTTCTTGCTCTCGTTTCCCAAAGGCATCACCTGATAAATGTAATGAGATGTTGATGAAAGGTGCATATTTAAGCTGTTTTAAATTGCAGGTGTTTTACTCAATGAGATAACTACGATAGAGGTACAGCGAAATTTCCTTACCCATCATAGGGTGCTACTCGCGAAAACAAATAGGTTTTATCATTTACTTTAAGCACTTACGCAATATGGTGTCCCGCACTTTCGATCACCATTAACGTGCAGGGCCTTCCCTCGGCTTCATACAGTTTTTCTCTTCTGTCGGCTTCCTGGAGGGAGATCACTTCTCCCTCATACTCGCATATGATTTCCCCCTTTATGATGTCTCGCGAGGCGAAGGCGCACATTCCAGCTCCTCGAGGATCACTTGGGACATTATGCAACTACAGACAAAACAAGTAACATTGTAATGTTATACCACTAACTTTATAATTATTATATTAAGGGAAGTTATTTTAACCATTCAGAATGAAAAAGAATTATGTTGATACATACCTCAATCGGTGGTTCTGGCTTGGGATAAAGGGACCTGTATGTTGCAATGCGTTGGTGCATTACCTGCCCCCCAAATTCTATAGCCGGCTCTCTTCGCGGTCGTTGGAGCCGTATTCCGGAATAACCGCGGATTTTTGCTGCTTGCACGGCGGGCTTCATATCCCACAATCTACTTCTTGCCAGCTGTTCTAATGCTTTTTTGAATTGCTGAGAATAAAGAAACAGTATGAATCAACTGAGTGTGAGTACAAAACCACTTTATAACACGAGTTGCGCTTTTCATTGGAAGTAAACCACGGAATAAATCATTTTTTGTATGGGTTAACCTTAGACAAACATTCATTATCAATGCATGTCCCTGAGGCAAGTCTTAGTTTTCAAGAGCTTTACAAAATATGCTAAGCTGACCTTACCAGCTGAATACACAGAAGCGCTTTATACAAACACTATTTTGAGCACAGTGAACGCGCCTTAAATCCTCAGGGGTACCTAATAAGTGCATCTGTAAAGTGTGATATATAGCCGGGGAGGAACATGACTGTCATTTTTTTCTCAATCTGAACTGAAATTCTTTGTGATTTACAGCGCAGCATCAGCTTTGGAAAACACAAGCTGATCCCAACCGGCTGAATGTGAATCCAGGTTTTACAGCCTTCCGAACTATTTGGTGTCATTTTAGGCTACTGTGCTATCCATCATGTGAAGGTGTTAAGTGCATCTGTCACAAAAAACAGACCAGTTAAGTATGGGGGCCATGAAATTCGAAATCCTTGATTCTCACAATTGTTTGTGGAATGATAGCATTACATGTACTGATTACACAGAACATAAAAGTTTGGCAAGCTGCTCTTAATAAGCCAAGAAATTGGGCAGCCTTTTTTCCGTAATCCGAGGACTAAATTTTATCATCAAAAATAACAAAAATGGGGCACATTTCATTTTTTTTCTACATAGTTAAGAGAAGATGACATCCTTCCTTGGCAATATATGGAAATGGCGTCGTACATGCTCCAAGGCAATATCATTAAAATCACCTACCATATAAAGGTAAAAAATTCAGAGGTGATCAAATGTGAATATCTATGTTAATTTTCTGATACCAACATTTTCCACTTTTTTTAAAAAAATGCCACAACTGTATGTTCTAGTAATTCAGAGGTTTCATTTATATATGGGTTTAAAGTAGATGGCCCCAGCTTCCGAAAGCTACCAAGAACTTAATGGACAATAGCATATTATGTGTCTCATGAGCTGCATCTTCTACCTCTATTTTGTAAACTTAAGGAAAAAAAAGGTGTATTTTAATGTCTTGTCGTCCTTGAGAGGTTTTAAGAGATTTAAAACATCCTAAACGTTTGAGAAGACGTTTCCTGTCACAATCACATTTTTTTGTCGTTTCTTTTGCTTTTTTTTTTTGCAGATAATATAAAAAAAACTGAGTTTTGGAATTTGTTAGACGAGGGGAAGTGGGGTGGGGAGGGGAAGGCAGAAAATGTATCTTTACCTCCAATTGCTATTGAGTAGCAACTTTTTTTGAAATGTTAAGTGCCCTGAACCACTTAAGTTCATTGTAGCAACGTTTAAGTCGTGACGTCATATTACGTCACATGACGTCATCAACTTTAAAATCCGCCCTTTCGAATTTTAGATTGTGACATTTAGATTGTGATTGTGATTGTGACGGCATATTGTCTTGTACCACGCGTTTTCCTTTTCCAATGTCAAATGCTTTCCAAAAGTGTAAGCCACCTTCTTCGTAACGAATGTTGTGAATCTGACTAATTCCTTTTATTTTCACGTTTGTGTCAATTTGGCTGGATCTCTGTGGCATTTCTACAACGCTCACTCGGCATCCCTTTACTCCACCATTACTTTCCAGGGCCTTTTTTAGATCACACGCTGTCATGATGTCGGTCTTCGTCTCTGCCACAAAGCGCCTTGCATGTTGCTTCATTGTTGCTGTCTTTCGATCGCATATGTCTTTGCCATGTTGAGCTTCGCTGAAGTCATAGCCAATGACTCTGATCCCAGTTTCATGACCAATACTGGGAAGGCTAGTCAAAAGATATCCTCCGTGATAACATCCGGCATTGTCTGATCCTAAATAAACGCCTGTTAGCTTTGGGTACAGTTTTCTAAGTGTGGACAGTGTGTTCTGGGTAATTGAAGCCACTGTGATCCAGACCTGATCGCAGCTGTCGAAGACATGGACAAAAACTTCTACTGATAAAGAGGATTCTGTCGTTTTTCTTATCACTGCTGTGACGTGCCAGTTTATACCACGCTTTCCATAAAACTCTGCTGATTTTTCCCTGAAGTGCAGTGGCAAAAATTTCATCGTCCAATCTTCCACCAAAAGGGCTTCAGTAGGTTCTAACTTGTCGAGGACTTCCTTCTTTCCTTCTTCTTGATTCACACTTCTCAAAATGTGAGCTTTCCATTGTTCTATCTTGTCTTTACTGTCATCCAGCAGGAAACGAAGATCACATGTGTCGTCACTAGCCATGGGGCACCGCTCAGTAATCTTTCTTATTTCCTCCTCTAAAGAGAGAAATAGATCACGTAGTTCCTGGCATCTATCACACTCGATTAAGTGGCTATGTAAACAGCTCTGCATAAGTTCTCCTTCCTTGGGGTCACTTAGTGCAAAGAATCGACAATGGTCAGGAGACGCAGAGGAAATGTCACTCGTTGAATCGTTCATGACATGTGTGCTGTAGTCCTGCTTTAGGTAACGTTTGCAGGACAAGGCCATCCCTCCGTCATAGAGCTTGCTGATAATTTCTTCTAAATTTTCGAATGCCTCTGATCCGTCCGCCGTGTAGTTGTCCAGACTTTGAAGAGATTTTCTTGTCGAAGCTGGGCAGACTTCAAGAATTCTGAACAAAGTTCTTGTACTGGCCACTTCCCTCACAAATCGCCAAGTACTGTGCGATGATTCGAGCTGGGATCAATTTGCGTATTGGCTTTGGAATCACTAGTTCCACTCCACTTTCGAGTTTCATTTTGGAAGTACCGTATGCTGTCTCTTGTGAAATCATGTCGCTTGTTATGAACCTACATTAAGATGATTTCTTTTGCCATATCTGGTGTGATGTATCTATCAGGAATTGAAACCTTTCGTTTCTGAGTACTTTGAGCGTGTTCGGGATGACAGCAAGCGGTGGATGGTCTCCAGTGTTGGGCAAGCTCGAAGCGGTGTGCCGGACATATTGTCATGACATTTTTTTGTTCATCATTTTCATCTTCCAGCGAAGTCAGCAGTAGTTTGCTGTTTTCTTCTCTCACTTGTCGATTGCCACAGGAATTGAGCTCGCCGCTCGCGCAAATGAACAAAACATATCTCAGTTCCTGCATTCACTGAGGCATCGTTGAAAAATATATAGATCTAAATAATTTCTCGTCCATATGCTACTGCTCCGTTAGAAAATATCTTACAAATGGCTTCAAGTAACATCTCCCTTTTATCAAATGTGCCATTCAGCCGTAGCCAGTAATAGATCTCTGTTCTCGCGCTTTATAACCGCGGCTCACGTGCGGTACGTCTGTAATGTTAGCCGGTTACAAGGAGGATTCATACCATTCCTGGATCCATCCTTAGTAAGGGCCTGTTTACATGGAGGTGGGGGACCCCAGGTAGGTGAGGTAACCGCCTAGCCGTGGTCGAAGAATGGTCCGCGTTTACATGCAAAGTTACAACCCCGGGGTCCCGGGGCGACGTTACTAGACGTTGTTGCAAATGTAACATGAACTCGACCCCGGCTAGGCGGGTAACCCCACCTTGAGACGTTTACATGGCAAAATGCGACCCCGGCTGACAGCGTCACCCTACCTGACAGACCGGGCAACCCACCTAGGCGGGTTACCTCACCTATCATGTAAACATGATCAAATAAAAATGAGAGATTATATGGATAGGCGGGTTACCTCACCTACCTGGGGTCCCCCACCTCCATGTAAACAGGTCCTAAATATGCACAAAATATCGAGAAAGGACTGAAAATTTCAAAGGATTAATTAATATAAGTTTCGTGAAGATGCGGTGTCTGTTGAACCGAACAATACTGATTTTCTGATTTCGTTGTTTGAAAACTTTTTGAAGGACATCCTTAAAAGCGCGCCGTACCTTTTTGGCACGCTCATTAACGAAAGGGTCGTTAAATAGCTAAGATGACTAAGTATGCCACTCACCTTTAGGTCTGGCTACCCGTTACAGCGAAATAATAATACTCTACAGCAATGAAATAAACATCGTTTTATTTTGTGTCACGCAACTTGAAACTGGCTAAATAGACCAAACATACTCACAAAAAGATCCTAGAAAACAAAATTGCCCAAACATTTTTCTTTCCTATTTCAATATATAGCTCATTACCTTTGTCACAGAGCATAAGTTTTATCAATAGAATGCTGGAATGCATAATTCGAAGATTTTTAAAAACACCGCTTTTATGGCAAAACACTCCTACGAACTAGGGCAGGTTATTCCGGAAGACTATTAAAATAAAATTCAACAGAAACAGAATTAATTTTTAAATAACCTTAAAGAGTTTGCATAGTTCTTCACTGGTACTAACTTTATTTTGATTCGCTACATCTTGGGGTTGTGAAATACTTGTTTAAAAAATGTCAATATTTGCTTTTCTGTAGCGATAAATTGCTGGCAATTTAGGCTTGACCTTTGACCTTACCTTGTTTTGTCAAGGAAAGGTTTGATGAATCTAAAACTTTGTCATATTAACGACTATAATCGGAATAATACACAAATACGCTTTTTAAAATCCCAAATAAAGCCACCTAATGTCCTCTTTCGGTGACGTGAATGTTTGGCTTTTAGTGGCCCGTAAACTTTTTGAGCTAAATGAGTACAGTGAAAGGGGGAGATATGTTTTGCAGGTTGCAGGTTGCAGGTTCCAGGTTGAAAAATGGACTTTTAAGTCTGAGTGAGTCTACTTAGCACTTCGGTTAGCCTGAATAGCACTCCGGTTAGCATAAATTAGCTTAGGTTGCTTGCGGTTAGCCTCTATACTGGGGTTTATTCATCCTCGGAGACCCAGGGGCAGTTAATGGGGGCGCGAGGAAAATAAATCGGCGCGACGAAAGGTTTCACGAAAGTTTACAAGGAGGTGTGAAAGAGCCCCTGGGAACCGACTCTCACCAGACCATTTCCAAACGGCTTGGCGAATGCTGGCTCCTGATTGGGCAGAAAATTCCTTTGTATTATTCTGCCCAATCGGCGAACGGCAGCTTCTGAGGTACTTTGGTGTGTTCTTACACGGCCATCGTTGCATGATACTTTTCTCGATCGTACTTGCGAGGAAAACTTTCAATTTAATTTACTTCAGTGAGCCATAGAAATTCGGGAAATCATTTTGGTTGTTAGCAAGAAAGATACTCCACGATTCAGCGGGAAAATTTTCGTTTCGACCGATCAAAGGTATCGTAAAATAGTGTCTTGTTTATTGGCGAGTCGATTTTACCTTTCTTTCATTTCTTAAGCTTCGGTTAATTGTAGATACGTTCCCAGTTCTGTCCTCGTGTACCGGTACACAAGAACCGATACAAAAGACCCAACAATATGCAACAGCTCAACAAAGGGTCGTAAACAAAGGAGTACAATAGTTATTCCCTCTGTGTACCGGTACACCAGGACACAACCACTCACTACGTCCATTTATTTTGATACACAGGTGTTATGCAGGAGTCAATGTAAACCCCCACCCCCCCCACCCCGGGACAAGGTGGGGATTAGTCGGGAAAAGAAGGGGATTTGACAGAAATTGCATCCCCGAGGGGGTGGGGGATTGGGAAATATTTGTATTTAACCTTCCCCAGGGTAGGGGGTTTGGGTGGGGATTTGTCGTGAGCCAGCTGTTGTGAAGTCAGCGGTTGTTCTTCTCAAAGATCAACTCGTGTGCTTATGAAAGATCCTCGAGAGGTGAGTGCTTTTGTTATTTAAATCTCGTATGTTGCCATTGAAATATAAGCCATCTACTCTCTAAAAGTGGAGCAATACACAAAATGAATATTCATCTACAATTAAAGATGTATACTTTCATTTTTCGTCGCTGTCTGCTCTTTATTTTTCGGCCTTTTTACGAGCTGGTCGAAATGAATTTAATGCATGAAAAAATATTTTACACTCTAGAGATCATGGAGTGGAAGACATTTTTCCAGAGTTGTGGATTCTCGGATTTGTATGCAGAGCAGTACGCAAAACTATTTGAGGAGAACAGGTATTGAAGTCTACCTTGTACTTCGAGTTTGTTTTATATTTTGCGCGAAACAATTGAAGACATATATGACATATAAACTTAGTTCGGTTTTCTTCTCGATCTCATTTTATACTAAATGTGTGTATCTTAAAATATGCCCATGTCCAAAAGTCTTTTCATTTTAATGGAAACGAAAGTTGTATTCTCAAAGAGTCTTTGAAAAAAATGTCCTTTTAATGGCTATTTCTGCTAGGGAGTATTATCAAGACAATTTATATCAGTATTTTTAATATACTGACTAAGAACTGTGCTTTCTTGTTCTTGCTTTTCAGGTTCATAATCCAAGATCTCAAGCCCCACATGCAAGTAATTTTAGTGAAGCCTTTACTTCGTTAAGGGAATGTTAGTTACATTGCTAATGCTATTGGCATTGATATGATTGCTATTCATCAGATAGCTCATTGTACAGCGTTACAGTGT